>JAAAKG020204255.1:0-23208 GCA_010014905.2 Druon quercuslanigerum
TTTCTTTCGCGTTTTTAATTAATTTCGCGTTATAAAAATTTTATTACGATATAGTAGTTTCTCTACTTATCAACAATCTAATAGACAGAGACCTCTGTCGTAACATCAAACACTGGTATTAGGCCTCTAAAAATATTCTATCTATAATTATTTAAAACAAAAATATTCTAAGAGCTGACAATTAACATAATATGGTTGCTTAGAATTTACTATGGGTGTTGTAGGAATTAGAAAAATTATTTTTGTGAGAGCATTCGTTTTGGTGAGAAGCTAAAGAACGGTAACCCAAAAAAGGATATCCGTTGAAAGTTTTTAATCTTGGAATCTCAAAGAAATTCTCAAGTAGTGTTTATTTTTTTAACTAACAAGTGTTCAGAGTTGGTTAAAAAAAACCTTAATGATTTCAGGTCAAATAGGCCAAAACCGAACTGGCCTGAAAGTTCAGAAGAGAAGCCCTGGTACTCAGAGCGGCCAAAACCGAGTCAACCAATGAAACCCTACATAGACCGATACGAGGAGAATCCCAATCAGGCTCAAATATGGCCCCCAGAAAAGCCCTCCTATAACAGATATCCAGATAATTATCGTCCCTCAAGTGATATTATAACTGACGAGAGACCTTCCAATTTCCCCAGTAATTGGGAACGACCTCAAATTTCAAAGCCAAATTATTCCTTTGCTGATAGATACACAAACAAAAATGAAGAAGACCCGAACGACTGGAAAAATCAAAATTATCCACCTAAATACGAGTCACATGACCGGCCGCAAAGTTATCCTCGACCAACTGAATCAAATGATAGGCCACATTTTTCTCAATATCAGTACTTGAATGACCATCCACCTACTCATCCATCCAGTGGTGATGGACAATGGATTTTACTTTCTACAAATCGAGGATATACCAAAAATCGGCAAAGATCGATTAAAGTTGATGCTCTCAATGGACAAACTGTAAAAGTTACGGATGCAACAAAACCTCAAAATCCAAAGAATGATGACTACGATTCTACTGTTGCTGTGATGACTTCAAGAAGACAGGTCAGATGAAATTTACGTAGTCTAGTGTCCGTTTTCACGTACGTAAATTAACATTTCCTTTACGAGTCTTCAATTTTTTGGGTTTAAGTTCAAAACATTCATTGTGGACATTTTCTTGTTAATTCAAAGAAGTGTTTAGTTAGCATTCAATTTTTTATTAGTTAAATCAAAATTTTTTTATTCAAATAAATGTTTTGCTGATTCAACCAAAAGTTTATTAAAGAGAAATGAAATCTAGTTAATTTAAATAATTTTTCTTGTAGTTCTAACATGTACAGAATCAATCAAACTTTTAGTTGGTTTGGATCAACAAAAGCAATATTTGAATTTTCTTCGGTAAAGTTTTGGTATACTGTTTTTACAACTAACAATAAAATCAAAACATTACTTATGTTCACTTGAGAAATTTCAGACAAATGTTCCAAAACTTCAACCTCAATCATTTTTGGAAGCTAAACTATTTGGTGTAAGTGAAACTGAGCATAAGCATGTGTTAGGTGTTCCAACACTCATGATCTTGAAAGGAAAAAATGCCAATTAATTTATGATAATATTTATGATAAACAATTTTTTCATTTCTCATTTGTAAGATTTTTCTTTAAAATTTTTGACAGTGGCTTTTTTCAAATGTAAAATTTACGAGCAATTTAAATGTCTAGCTTGAAACTGAATTTTCTACTGAATCCACTTCAAGCCACATTAGTCTCCAAGTAGAAATGTAAAGTAAAATCTAGACCCCTGTTTTTTTCTTTAAAATTACCATTATTTTTATTTATTCCTGACACTTTTCATTCATGTTTAATTTCAACAAAGACAATTCAAATGTAGATGAAAAAATTTAAGAAAACTTGAAAAAAATTCTTCTCTACGGAAAATAGAAGAACCGAAATTTGTTGTAAATTTTATTCATTTAGTAAAATAAGAATCAAAAATTCGTTGAATTAATAATATAAAGTTAATAATTAAAAATAATTTTAAATACTTGTAAAATTTTCAAAATCTTTTTTAATCTACCACAATCAACTGATAAATGTTAGAAGTCCGTGAAATACGATATATAAATATATTTTTTAATCTTTTAAAATATTTTCAAAAGCAAGTGAAATTTAAAAATATATCTTGGAAATGCTTTTAAACATCCTCAAATCACTTGAAATAATTAAGAAATCTCTCAGATCTTTTTATTTTACTTTACAAGATATTCTATGAAAATCTTTTAAAGTATTTAGAATTCTTTACAGTTTAGAAATTATTTGAAAATTTCTCGAAATCAGTTAAAATTATTTGAAATAATTAGAAATCCTTTAAATTATTTCAAAATACCTTGGAAACGCTGACATTTTTTCAAACATTTAAAACCAAAAATTCAAAAAAATTCAAAAATTCAAAATCTTTCAAATCTGAATATCTAGCGTTTAAAAAAATGCTAATGATCAACCCCTCCAGTATTAAAAAATTAACAGAAATAAATCATTTTTATTTACGTAATGAAATAATATAATATAAAAATTACAATTGTAAACAAATTGAAAGTTAGCCCCAAAACTTAATTTTTGATTTTCAAATACAAAAATGTAACTACTTCAGGTTATCCCAAATTCAATCAGGTTTTTCAAAAACAATACGTGCGAAATAATTGTCTAATTAAAAATAAAAATTTTCCATAAATATTTATTTGTAAAACTTTTTTATTACTTAAATTCAAGCTAAAATGATATTTTTAGGTCTGAGAACAAAGAAACAAGCATTATCAGTTTGATTTTAAAGTTATATAAATATAATTTTTCTACAAGTCTTTAAGAAATTTGATTTTTTTATAGATTTCTGATTTATCGAAAGTGAATCTAGAAAATTCTAAAGAAATTTGCTTATATTGCGAGACTTTACAAAATATTAGGAAAGATTCGATGCAGTTAAAAGATATTTAGAACTTTGGAAGAACTTGGAAGAATTTTATAATACTTATTTAATTATCGCAAATGTTTTAAAGTTTTGAGATATTTGTGATCTAATAAAAATTTGTGAAATTCCTCAATATCTTTTAAACTGGCTCAAATTTTTCTCAAAACGAATAAAAATCTTTAAAAATTAAAAAATGCATTAAAATTTTCTGGATTCTTTTTTTTTTTACAATTTTGAGGATCTTTTGACATTTTTTTAAATCTTGTTAAATATTCATTAAAAATTAATTATTCTAAATAAGAAATTCATTTTTCAAAATAAAAAATTATTTTTATTTTCCCAGGAATCGTAAAACAATTTTGTATTCACTTAAAACCTTCTAAAATTCATAAAAAGTTTCTTTTTCATAAATCTTCAAAAATCTACAATTTTTAAATGTTTTAAAATCCTTAGAATTTTCAACATATCTTCAAATCTTTTTCCAACTTTCCAATATCTCTTGAACATACAAGCTCATTTTTTTAAAATTTTTAATCTTGTGAAATTTGAAAAGTGTACTGCAAAACTTTTACATTTTTTTCGAAACTTTAGGAAATCATTTTCTTTCATTTTTTACATCATTACAAATTTTCCTAGAAATTTTTTTATTCTATTAAAACTTTTCGACATTCTTAAGAAGCTTCTACATTTAAGAAAATGTGTTTGAATCTTTAAAAGTTTTAAACTATAAAAAAATGTTAACTATCAAATATCTCATTAATTTACATACTCGAATATTTTTTTAAATTTTGTAATCTTGTGAAATTAGAAAATTTTGTTTTTAAAGATTAAAAATTTGCTTAAAAAAAAGAAAAATTTAAAACGCTTTTAAAATCTTTCTAAATTCGCTTGGAAATCTTCAAAAATGGACGTTTTGTTATCAATTTTTGTAAATCTTTTTAATTTATTTTTTAATCTTTTTAAAATTTCTAAGCCATCTAAATATCCATAAATAATTCAATTTTTCCTTAAACGTAAAAAAAAATTATCCGCAATTTAAAAAATGTCCTTTAAAATGTCACAGTTTTTTTGGTAAATCAAAATTTTTTTTTATTTTCACATAAATCTTAAAAAATAAATAATCATTTTAGAAATTCTAAATATCTTTTAAACTTATTCGATTTTTTTTTAATCTTGTAATCTTGCAAAATTGAAAATTTTTGCCTTATAATCTTCTCCATTCTTTTCAGAATTTGAAGGAATCATTTAAAATATTAAAAAATCTTTTTTTATTCTCCCTTAAAATTCATTGTTAAAAGTGAAATGCGTTTAAAATGTGTCCAGGAATTATAAAAAATTTGTTTTGATTCTCTAGAAACCTTTAAAAATTCTTAAAAAGTTTAATTTTTCGAAATATGCAAGATTTACATTATTTCCGTATTTTTTCGAAACTTCTATGACTTCTAAATATCTTGTAAAATAACTTAATTTGCCTAAAACTCTTTTAATTTCTACAAAATGTAAAAACAAATTATTTTAAAAATATTTCTTAATTTAGATATTCTAAGTTTTTGCCCACAATTTCTTTTTTGCTTATCTCGTGTAAAGTGGGAAAAAGTTTAAAAATTATATAGTGTTGTAGAAAAATGTTAAGAACAGAATAATTTGCAAATATTACAAAATAATTTACGAAATAATCTTTGCTCTTATCAATAATGCTTAAAAATATTTGGAAATGAAATTTTTACCAAATTGATTATGCACAAAATATAAACTGAAAACAGTTAGTAAAAGTCATATTCACGCAGTATGCAGCAAATAATATTTCCAACAACACTCAGAGGAATCTCCTTTTCTGCCAAAAGGTTGCTATTTGACAGAAATTAAATTTCCTCTTAACTATAAGGTTAAGAGGATTTTAATTTATCCAAAAAAATAATCTTTTTGCAGTAAACATTATCCTCTTGCGACAAAATTCACCTACTCTACAGATAAATAATTCTTTTTGTGTAAAAACATTTTCACGTAGTTCAAAACCAAACAGGCAAGAGAGCACTACTTTCATTTCAAAACAATTATTTCTATGAGTGAATGATTTCAAGATCTCATGAACACGATTTTTAAATGAAGGATAGAATAGATATGGAACTTTATCGCCAAATGTCCTAAATGTACATTTGTCAGTAGGCAAAGTCGAGTTTAGTCAGCCATGAGTTTTCTTAAGTTTTGGAATACCTTCCCCATACTTTTGCAAGCCAACGCAAGAACCTGACTAACAAAATCCCCCAACTTCAAACAATATAAACTATGATTCATCTAAAACTGAAATAATCTCATCTCCAGGATGAACCCTCTATCTAAGTTCTTGCGTTGAAGTGCAGAATTCGTGCCTGTCGCTGAAGGGACTGCTTGGAGACGATAAAGTTTTTTGTGCCCAGATTACCGTTGGGAAAAAAATCAATTTTTAAAGCTTCAACGTTCGCAGGTAAGATTAACGGTACTTCCATCGGTGAATGGTACCAACACCACTACTTCGCACGGTGGACTCCTTGAAGTCGAACGTACCTTCAAAACCGTTGATCAGAGTCAAAAGGAATACGAAAGGGACAAGAAGACACCGCTGACAAAAATTATCAGTAAAAGACCCTTCAGAAACACTATCGTTTCCGGAAATCCTTCCAACTCGGCTATATTAGCAGCCGTAGGTGCCGGAATGTTGCCAGCAACCATGGCCATGATGATCCCTATGATGTTGGGGCGAAAAAAACGCGATACGAAAAATAGCCAAATTACTAAAGCTTTTTACCTTGATCAAGGACTTCGACAACTTGTGGCCAAGCAGAACGACCAAAGAACTAAGTTACTGAGGTTTTAGGCACTTTTTATTCTAGACAAAAAATTATTTGTTGGCTCCAGTTGAATATTCTTAGGTAGAACAGTTGACTAGTTCATCTTCTTTTAAATTAAAGTCTTGTACTGATGTAAAAGAAATTTTCTTGATTATAAGAAAGCTTCTTTCAGTGAGCTTCCTTCTAAATTTTTACAGATCTCTTGTTTTCTATTATATTACAGCTTAAATATTTGTTGTTTCAAAATTCAATAACAAATATTTTTCTGATACACACTTGGATGGATTTGTAAAAATTAATTAAAATTTTCATTACGCAAAAATACTGTTACAAATACTTTCCAGTACAAGACTTGATATAAAAGGATTTGAACACTCGTATAGAATTGAAGAAATAAATGCTAATGTAAGACATTTAGTTCTAGTGATCGTTCACAGGCTTGTAATATTGTAGTAATTTATTATTTTTATACTATAAAAGAGAGATAGTGATTTTAAAAAGTGATAATTTTCATAAAAGCGACGATCGTAATACCCATATGAAAATTGTGAATTGCAATATTATTTGTCTTTACGGCAAATCTTGTTTCGAAGGATATATAACTTCTGAAGTCGGCGAATCTTTAAATTGTAATTTGATAATGTTTCAAAATGAGATTTTTCAATTTATTATTATTACAACATTTTAATTGCTGATATTTTGCATTTTTTAATGCTTCGTATTTCAAAAATTGTCATGTTAAAAATGTTTACAACTGCAATAGTTAAATTTTCAGTTTTATAATTACAAATACATTAAAATTTAATTTTGCATTTGAACCTATTCCATTTTTTAAGGTTTTAATTTGAGAATTTTTAAATCTATGATAATTGTTTATTATTAATTTTATAAGTCTTATAATAATAACATTGTTCATATCCCTAATTTAAAACCGAATTTTTCAGTTATATATCCCTCGTCTTATGTAACTATTAGGTTCACATCCCGAATATCTGTTTCTTAAGCTAATTGTTTAGCATCAGTAAAAGTGATAATATACAGACTAAAAAAATATATTAAAAATGTAAAAACATACTTTAATACAAGAAACGAATATTCTAAATATCACTCCGTTATTTTTATTGTATCCTGACATAGTTACATAAAAATTATTTATTTATTTTCTACTGACATAAAAACAATGAAAATGACACATCGACTTAATTATATAACTTCTACGTTATAGATTACTCCATCAAAAACATTTTACGAATGGTGATTAAATGTAGAAAAAAAACTTCAAAGTAATTTCTACAGTAATAGAACAATTTTTATATTATTTTTATATTTTTATCGTTTATTTAACTATGTTTTCGTTGAAGCCTATTTATATATTGTATTTATTTATATGCTACGTGTACTGTACTTTTATGTTTCATACCACAATACATTTTTCAATGCTTAGACCTTTTGTGGTTTATAATATACCTTCTCTAAAAAGGACACCCTCCATTGGATTCAATTTATTAATATTATTATTATTATTCCTGACAGTTCGGTAAAACTTTTTAAAAATAAATTTGTTTGTACCTTATTGAACTAAAGCTTTTTATAAATGTAATTTTAAATACAGAAATTATGCATTTGCTGATAGAGAAAAAGTATCTTCTCTTGTCAGACCCGCTACAAAAATTGATTTACTTTTACTAATCTTATAAGCAATCATTCTTTGTCAATAATTCATTAAATTGAGAATACTTAATACTTGTAATTTTTAGGTATTTAGTACTTCACTAATTTTTTATTTCGCATACGATTTTTTACTTTTATGTTCAAAATTGTATATCAGATTTACAGAAAGCGTACTTATACCATTATTGCCGGATATCGTTAGGCAAAATTCTTAATTTTACCAGTTATGAATTTTTATAAAAAATATTATTATATTTTTTCAAAAATAGTGAAGAAGAAGCAGGCAATAATTTATGATAATTTATCTCAGAGATACCAGTCCGTTATAAACGATCTAACTCACATAATGCTCAATTAAATTTTTTCATAAAAGTTTTAGAATTTTGGTAACTATTTACCGAAATGAATTTACTTGTGCGTAGAATTCTCCATAGTAAAGTGTATGAAACCAGTTCGCTTTCTAGTACATTGGTTTATATTTGTTGCTTTTTTAATATGATGAATATAAATTAAAATTTTTGGAAATGTTTCAAAATAAATAAGGTCTCGTCTTGCTGGCTTATTTGAGTTATTATTTTCTTTAAAAAGCACCATTTTATTAATTTTTCATGTGTAATGTAACTAAGCACACGGTTTTAGAGCCCTAAACAAAATTTAATTAATAAAAATACATTATTTAAGAAAAATAAAATTACAAATAATCGAGAAAAACGTGCCCTATTATTTTGAATTATTTTTATTATTATTATTTTGAACAACTTCCTAAAGTTGTAGCCCTGTTCTCAATTACATTCATATTTTAAATAATTAAATTGCACTATTTAAATAAGATAGAAAAGCACAAGTGTCGTGCATTTATATGTTTGGAACCACTTTTAAAAATTTGAACATAATATTTACATTTTCAAATTACAAAATATATTAAACACTTGAAACTTTGGTACATGCCTTTAATAGCCATTATACCCTTAATTATAATGTTAAACAGGACCTCTTTTCCTTTTTTTAAGAATGCGTATTATTTATTTGTTTTTAAGACACTACATTTTTCTTAATTTTTCACTTAACTACGAAATAAATTAATAGAACACAATTTAACTATTCCATTCTAGCTGAATATTTATATTTTTTAGTTGAAACTGCAACTTATTTAAACTATTAATATAACTATTCGTTAGAGAACTAACGTTTTCAATAAATAGTTATATTTTTGGTTTGAAAATTGAACTGGTGGAAATTTTATTTTCTGCGTTAAAAATTTAAACGTTTGGTTGAAAAAATATTCATAGTAAAATGGGTCATAACAACCAAAACAATAAATATTCACTATTTGTTTATGTAAGTTGTCGACGATAATGAAAATGAACACAGAAAAATATTTGTCTCGAATTAATAATATCGTTTCTTAAGTAAAATTATTTGTTCATTTAAACAGAAATACTTTCAATAAGATTAAATTTATTTTAAATTTAAAAAATTGTATTTGGAACAAAAAACATTTCTTTGCACCAAAGAAACTTTTCTTAGACTGAGAGAAAAATGAATATATTTTTTAATTTAACGAGTGTTGTCTTTCGCTGCATAAAAAGAATGTTGTAAAAACTGATAAAAATATCCATTTTTTAATAAATTATTTTAAAATAAATCAAGTATTACTGAATTTAAATATAGCTTGCAAGCCACTTGTAATTAAGCTCATTAATAATAAGTTATTTTAATTTCAAATATAATTGTTCTGTTGTTTTTAAATCATATCGGGTTTAACGTCTGCTCGAAATCAACCGTTCATTTATTGTTATTTAATTCAATGATTTTGACATAAAAACATTATTTATTAGACGAAACAAATGTTTTTCTAATCATGAGCTTAAATATAAAATATTATAAACGCGTTAGAACTCTGTAAACCAGAAATTTTTAAAAAATCCTGCAAATTAATAAACTTATAACAAAAATGTTTTGAATAATCGACTGACTGTTTACCAATTTTTTATCAATTATGGTTGGTAGAGCAAGTATGATAACGGAGTTGGTGTGCTAAGCATAAAATTTGGAATAAGATATCAATTAATTTTTAACTTTTTTATTATAACATAAATAATAAATCTTTTAATATTTGTAGAAAAACGATTGCTTTCATTTATTATTAACTTTATTCAATTTTTTAAAAGAAACTCATGTGCTTTTAGAAATGTTCAATGCGCAATTGAGTCATGTGGTGCTTTGTTTCGAATTTGTCCAAACTTTCTTACCTTTTGTTGAATTTCTTTATATGTGAAGGGAGATAGTATATTTTTCTTTTTAATGATAAATTATGAAAAAATGATTAATAATCTGACACTGGCTAAGTGTGAAATCTGTTTTTTGTTTTTCTTTTTAATTGTGAAAGACGAAAATTTGTCCAAATTTAGACGTTTTTTTGAGGGTTAATGAACCATATTCTTGCAATACAACATATAAGTTCATAATTACTAGTGGTAAATAACATTTTAATATCTCACTTTACGCAGACAGGTAATTTTTTAATAAACTTTGGAAACACGCTGCTGAAATTTTTATTTTCAATGTTTTTATTATACTTATAAATAATAGCAGATAAAAGGGAAACCAAATTATAGGAATCAGTGCACTTTACAGAGGAGGATCAAAAGCAGAAAGTCCAAAGATAATTTTGGAAAAATTTGAGGCAACAATCTTCTTAAATATTCAAAATGTCATTATTCCTTTTTCTCTCTCTACTGTCATAAGTAAAGAACAATTTAGAAATATTTTTTTTGTATTCACTAAAAGCAGAATACATGTTCTTATCGAAAAAACTGTTTTCTTGGATACGCATGCAAATTTGATTAAATCAAACAAATCGTTGATGCAACAAAATATTTAATTGACAAAATCAAATTTTTTGTTAAAATAAATCAAATACTCCATCTACCAAAGAATTTTGATGAGAAAGCTAAAAATTTCGTTGGGTAAACCAAATATTTTTTAATTTATATAATAACGATATTCTATTTTTGAACCAACAAAAATTTTTCTTGAATTAGCCAAATCTTTTTGTGAGTGTATATTTATTTACTTTTGCTCATTATATAAGCCTCTTGGTTTCTCATAAAGAAAGGTTTATTAATAATAAAAAAATTAAACATTTAAATACTTTTAAATTAGATGTTTCTCTTTTAACGAAAATATTATTATCAGAAAATCAGAGATACCATTAAAGGATCAATCAATGTGTCTTGTTACAATGAACAACTTTTTAAGTTTTATATTCAAAATATTAAACAAGTTTTTCTGCATTTAAACAAAAAAAAACTTTTTCTTAAGTTTATGAATTGTTTTTAGAGATAAAAGGAGTCATTGGTATCAGAGATACTAAAACAAAGTAGATAAAATAGAGAAAAGATTGCGAAATGTTTAATGTACTTCATTTTAAACATTTCTAATTAAAAATTTTTAATTTCATTAGTTTTTTAAATTTAATTTTAAAAACAGAATTTCATATTGCAGAACTATTGAATTATAAAATTTTTAGTTTGTTTTTTGTCAAGTAAACAAATTTGATAAATTAAATTTTTTCGATTTTATACGTTCCACCTTAAAACAGTTAATTCTGAAAAACTTATATTACAAATTTAAAAAAAAAATATTATCGCTCAAATCTAATATAGAATTTGTAAGGTATACACAAGTGGAAAAAATTTTACAAAAAAGTACAAAAATCTAAAACAGCTTTTACAGAAACCTACAAATATATTCAATATATTACAACATAAAATACAGGAAAGTTTAATATTTATCCATTATTCGGATGAATTTGATCCTTTTTAAAGAAATTTTTGTATTTTACTGCAGTTTTAATTTTCGACAAGAATTTACAAAAAATAAAACTACAAGAAACTAAAGCCATGTACAGGCTTTGCAGCCAAAAGTTATTCTTTCTAGCCCCAGAATGACAAATATTTAAAAAAACTTATTGCAATAAAATATTTAATAATTAGGATATATAAATTATCTCTATTGCAAAAAAGCTTCTGTGCTTCTATTGCAAAAAAAGCTCTAAACGAAAGTTTTAAGTTGTTTATTGACTATTATTGTCATTTAATACTCTGTCAATTCTTTGAAGTTTAAATATAGACGACTTTTTGCATTAGAGATCATTCAAACATCCTAATTACAGAATGATCTAATTGCAAATATTCTAAATATCTGTCATCCTACTTTGAAAAATAAAAAATCTTTGGCTGATGATATTAGAAAAAAACTACAATAAAATCTAACAATATACAATATCTAGGTAACATTGTCCCTGTAAAAAAAATTTTGCATAAACAAAATTTCTCCTTTATCTATGATTTATTTGATTTAAACAAGTTTTTGGCCAACAAAAATGTATTTTTATTAATTTGCACAATTCCTTAACAAACCACAAGAGTGCACAACATCTAAGTTTGAAAAAATTTAAAATAATGTTATTTGCTATAAAGCCTTGTAGGTTTTTACAACAAAATATAATAAGTTATTATTAAAAAGTTATACAAAATTTTAAAATGTAGAAATTTGTACTTTATTGTTTTCTTTTTAACATTTCTACAAGAAAATAAAAGAAACAGTTATCTATTTGTATTTAATGTTTTTTAAATCAAATTTTATTCATTTTTGTTCAAGTCTTAACCAAAATTGAAGATGTAGAAATTTACTTTCTTGTACAAATTTTTTCACCACGGTACCCCTCGTTTTATTTATCGGGTAAATCCTAAACATCTGTTTCTTGAATAATTCTTTTAATATCAGCAAAAATTATTATATTAAAACTAAATAAAAATATTAGCAATGCCTATAGTTCTTAGTTCAAGGGAGAAATATTCAGTTTTAAGTGTAATTTTGTCTTTCAAATTGTATCTGAGCATAGTTACATAATCATTATTTATTCATTCTTTACTGACATTAAATCATAAAAAAAGTAAAAGATTCAAACAATAACAAGAAAATTTTCAATTCAAATATATTAATTTAATTATATACCTCCTACTTTATAGGTATACCTTACTTAATTTATTCTACGACTAGTAAACAAGTTTAGAAAACAAAGTCCAACACTCAGAAAAATGTTTATTTTAATAAAAAAAGTTCTTTCTTTGATATAGGGTCCAAAAGATATTTATTTTATTCAAACACACAATTCTTTAAAACAAAAAAGTTTGCAATCAAACAAATTCTATCTTTGATAGCGGAAAAAAACAAATTTTTATTTTATTGAAACAAACTTTTTTCTGAGTGAAATTAATTTCTTCAGTGATACAAAAATTTTTTCTTTATTTTTACCGTTTATTTACACGTTAGTTCGTTAAGGCCTATTTATATATTATATTCATTTATACGCTACATGTACTGTATTATTATATTTTATATTACAATAAATCTTTCAGTGCTCTGTCTTCTGGGATTTATGACAACAAATTCTACTATCTTTTCAATTACTCATTTATCGCCGTTTTTACAATAGTCCTTACATATCCTAAATCATCTACAATTTTAGAGAGCTGATAACTGAGAATACTGACATCGTTTCGTTATTATCTTATTTTCACGATATAGCTACCATACCATTTCTAAATATTACTCACTATAATAGACTCGCATTATTCTTACGCCTGGCATTTTTGTTTTGTACAAGCCACAAATAACAATTATAAATTGCCATTTTTAATTTTTTTCCATAACAGGAAGGATCACATTTTTTGTATCAATTAAAAAAAAAATTGTGCTTTAACGAATTTGATCTTTTAGTGAGTGTCATTTTTGTTATAAAAATGATCTTCTTGCTGATACAAAACAACAAATTATCTTCTCTCGTCAGGCATCCTATCAAAATTGATTTTAATTTATAATTAATTTAATTTAAAATCATGCTTCGCCATTAATCCTTTTTTGCACATGTCCTAAATATCTCGCAAATCCCTCGCTAGCATGTTTAAGAAGGCTCAAAGCCAGTTTAATTTTAATTTCCGCAATTTTTCTCATAACGCCAAAAATATTATTTCCCTCTGCCTCTGTTGGTTTAGGATTTTCGCTAGTCGAAGAAGTAAACTGATCTGTTGTTGTTTCTGCTGACGTTTTTAGATTTGGATCTGTTGTACTCGAACTCCATGCTGCTTCTGTTTTTGAAAAATCTATTTTGGTTTTGGAAGATACTGATGGCGAAGATTTTGAAGACGTTGTAGAAAAAGTTAAAGATGGTGACAACGTTTCTGCAGAGGATGAGAGTACAAGATTCTTTGTGATGCTTTCAGACTCTACAGTTTTTTCATTTGCCTTAGTCTTCTTATCCTCTTCTTGTCTCCTTTTCTGTATTATCACATCCTCTTCCTTAATTTTCTCTTTCGTCTTCACTTCTTCAACACCAGGTATTGCAGAATCAATTATATCCAGAATATCATTACTCAATGGAATTTCCTCTTCTCTATGCTCCTTCTCTAGTTCGCTTTTAGAAGGAATCACTTGTATGACAGACTCCCTCTTCAACCTCTTCACCTTTCCAGAATCTGACCTCCTGATCCTCAGCAATCTAGGTCCATGTTCAACAGCAACAGCGGATGGTGCAATTTCAATTTCCTCATAAACATCCTCATTTTTCGTTGTCTGGCTCTCGACCTGAGCATAAGCTTGAGGAATATTTACCGAATTTTTCGGAAAATTGAAATTCTGAGCCATCTCTCTTTCAAACTTGGTAGGTTCTTCTAGATCTTGAAGGCCAACTCTCTTGTTAGCTTCAGTCAAAGAAGGTAACTTCTCATTCAAAGAGTACTCCTTCGGTAAATTCCCTACCACGAACTGCCGATTCCCATTCACTTCCTTACCGGCAGAAAAATCAGGTTGCTTCTGCCTCTCATAGTAATTCGGATTCGGCGGCACGTCAGGATACTTGAACTCAGAGTTTCTGTAATTAACATCATAAGAATTCTCCAGAGGTCGGTAAATGGGTCCCGCTGAGGTTGAGTGTTTCGGTTCATTTTTCTTCGTAGTGGTGCTGTAAGGCTCATCGAAATGTTGGTATTTGTAATAATTCTTCTCATAGTCTTTAATACCTCCGAACTTATTATCATGCTTTGTCATACCCTGAAGGACTTTCGAGAAAACTTCCTCCTCACTCTGACCATAATTTCCACCGTACTCGTCAAGATTGTACTTGTAATTCGGTTCCAGCTCGTAATTTCTACGCGCAATGGCTCCACTGAAGGGATAGAGAAAGTAGGAGGCCAAACCGAGTCCTAAACCTACCAAGGACATCACACCAAAGCTGGGCATCACTTCCCTGCTCAGAAAATTGTAAATCTGAGTACTGATTGGCTTCTGAACCTGTTTTTTCTTGATCTTCGTGGAATTTGCAACTTTAGTCTCCGGTTCGACTTTTGATTCCTGAATTGTATTATCAGTATTATTCGAATCAGAGATATTAAATAATTCGGCAATAGTTGATAAGGCTGACATTTCAGAATTAGCATTTTCGGATGGTGATGCTGTAGTTGAAGGCTTACGTTTTCGGTTTTTGTTCTTCTTTCGCTTGTTTGTCTGCCTCCTCTTCGATGTGGACTTAGCTGTTGTTGATGGTGTTTTATCAGAAGTAGTCTCAACATCAATTTTGGTTAATTCAGGATTAAAATCAAACTTCAGATCGATTTTAGAATTATCTAAGAGATCTTGCACGTTCTTAGAATCTTGAACTTTTTCCTTCTTAACTTCGTCCTCTACCTTCTCAATTGTCAAAATCGGGGGATTCACTTTTATGGGCTCGATTTCGATTTTCGTCAAGTCATTGACTGGCTTCTTCAACTGAGCCTTCAGAACGTTGTTGACCTTATTTCCAGTGGGTTTGGCTTTGATTGGTACTTCTATGCGGTCTTCTTTAAATGGATTTGCTTTTGTTGGAGTTGGTTTCGAAGTTGGTTTTGTAGGAATTGCTTTTGTTGTTTCTACTGTTGGGTTGGCTACAGGTGTAGTTTTTTTGGTCTCAGAGAAAAGGGAGGCTTTTATTTTAGTTATAAACATGGGAACTTCGGTTTCTTCCAACTGGCTCGTCTGAGTTGTAATCATATGAACAGGATTGTAAGTGACCTTTTCAATTTTTGAAGTGGCAGGGTTTTCTAGATTCTGTATTTCAGGTTTAGGAGTAGTCTTCTTCTGGGAACCGAATTTAGGCCTATTTTGAGGATTGGGTTTAGATGCTTTTGTAGGAGAACTTTTTACTGTAGCTGAACTTTTGTTGTTATCTGGGCTCTGACTTGTTATTTTGGGTTTCTGGGTTGCAGGTGGCTGAACCTTTTTTGTAGTGCTCAATGGAGGGATGTTTGTAGTAGAATCTGATTCCTTTGTCTCAACACTGGTAGCTGTAATTGGAGTTGTACTTTTGGGACTAGTACTTTTGGGTGTAGTACTTTGAGTCTGCTTTTCACCTTTCTTCTCACTTAGTGTTGACTTTTCAGAGGTTTGAGTTGGTTTTTCTGTCTGTTTTGTAAACTTTTCTGGTTTTGCAGTCTGTTTATCAGGCTTTGCTGTCTGCTTTTCTTGTTTTTGAGTTGCTGGCGTGGTTGACTTTCTTATCAGCGTGGGAGTAGACTTTTTTGGAACCTGGGTGTTGATCTTTTCGAAAGAAACTGCTGGTTGAGGTGTTGTGACTTTTACGATAGTGCCTGCTAATGGCTTCTGATCATTAGACTCAACTTTTTTATTAGATGATGTTGTCTTCATGACAGTCTGTACTTCAGTGGCAAAAGGGTACTTAGTTTTAACTTCTTCAAAAGGAAAATTTGGAGTTGTTGAAGGGGGATTTAAAAGAATCCAAGTAGAAATTCCACTAGTGGTGGTTGGTTTATTTTTATGAGCTGCTGGGTGTTTTATCACGCTTAACTCTTTTTCTAATTCTTCTTCCGTCAATGCCATGGCTTGTCCAGGGTGGCTGCTTTCAATGTAGCCGAATTTTGAGTTCACAGGTCTCTCGTAAGGGAGAGATTTGGTAGAATTTTTATCAAAATTTAAAGGATCCATTACTTCAACTATAGTAGATGTGTCATGGCTATCTTCAAAATTCTTCGTCTTCGTATCCACGAAGATCAATTTATTCAAAACGTCGCTGCCCTCTTGTTTTTCCTTATTTTTGGCAACATCTCCTGAATTCGATACGTTCAGTAACTGCGTTGCAACTGTCCTCAGTGACTGGTCCATGTACTGAAGATCTTTCAGCTCCCGCTGAGAGTCAGGTGTTTGTAACCTACGAAAAAATATCATATTAAAATGTATTTATATTAATCCTAACAAATTTAAAAAAGATATCTACTGATATTAAAACTATTTAATACTTTGTATTACTAATGTTAGAAAATCAAGAGATAGAGGACCTAAAAATATCCCAACCAAGATTATAGAGTGTACAAAACTTCGAGAATAAATTTTTCTACTCTTTGAATTTAAAAGAAAATATACTAAATCAATGAACAAATGCAAAAATTCCGGATTATGTAAAATTAAACAAAATATTTGTATGTCATTTTTTTGGTATTCTGTGTTCGTGCGCCGCATTGAACTAACTGGTATTAAAATTTAAACTATGACTGTAATATTTAATAGGAAAGAGTGCTGATCCACATTTTCTCCTCTAACCTAATTTCTTTTGATTTTCCTTTATGCATATAATATGTAATGCACATAATTTACTTTATGGTTATTTAACTTGCGATTATCAAAACTTTTAAGGCTTTTTTTCACACACGATTTCAATTAATTTTACGACTTACAAACCTAATCTTCTAAACGTCTATATTTTTTAATTTTAATATGAAAACTTGCATAATTTTTGTATTGCGTGACAGTGAATTTTAATGAGAAAATTGACTTAAATGTAAAGAATAAAGATGAATCCAATAAAAGCAGAATCTTTCTAAAAACGTACACTTATGAATCTAATTTTTGCTAATATCAATAATAAAATCACAATTTTAAAAATATTTTCTATACAAGTTCTAGGAAATTTTCAATTTATGTTCTATATTTTTCAAATCTATAATTGATGATCGTAACTAACCAGAGCGTAAAACAGTTTTAATTTCAATAAAATTATCTTTTATACTAATGAAAAAATGTCAACTCTATACATTTATCAAAATAAATTTTACGATTTTCAATAAGAAAAGTATAGCTTTTTTTTTAGGTTTCTCGTTTGATCACGGAAGTTAAGCAGTACTTGCCTCGATTATGCTCGGATGGGACTCTCAAACTAATATTTATAATTCTAGATTATCTTTTCATTTCAATAATAAAGTACGGAATTATAAATAATTGCTGAAAAGTTAATCGTCACTATTCAAGTTATGAGACGATTTTAGAATTTTTATAAAAGCGAAGATTTGGTTAAACTTATAAAATAATGTTAAGTACTCTTTACATGAAAAAGTAACTCATAACAATTAGAAAATACTTAGTTTCTTTGCAATTTTCAACGTAATTTACCTGCATTAGGCTTAAACTAAAAGGGCTTTTTAAAACTAATAGCAGCTTCCACGCTTTATAAAATATATTTCTAGTTCACAGTTAAATAACAAAAAAATTTAATATTGGTAAATAAGAAAACTATATTTCACAATCATAATCTTTTAACTCTCTTAAGAAACAACTGGTCAACGTAATTACTCACGAAGTCATAAAGAATAGAAATAAATATTTTAAGGCATTTAGAGGTTGTAAAATAATTGCATAGGGAAATTATCACCACGCTGGTCTCTTTAAAAATGTGTTAAGATGATAAGAAGGTAGCCTAAATTAAAATAATAAATAACAAAATAAGTTTGATGTTGAATTTTAATTTGGAGATCTATATTTAAAAAGAAATTTGAAAAGTGTCCAAAAGATCTTCTATGTTCTTTTATAGAATATCTAATCAATAATTTTACTCTTGTGCCACAGAGTGTATTAATAAAACAAATTTTCTATCCTTGGAGTATTCTACCCCTTTTTAAAAATGGATCTCTAAAATCTGCCACGAGCTAAGGCAATCTCAACATACCATAACATTTTTTTTAACAATATTCAAAATTAAAGTACAGACTATGAATAATACTTATTTTTAATATTAATATTATTGAAAACAAAGAACTCCTATGGAAATTAAAAAAAATTTATGAATACACATTACTACTTAAATAATATTAATAAGTTAATAAAAACGAGTAAATTGCACCTTCTATTAAAGCTCTCTAATGATTCCTAATAGTATTATTGTATCTGAGTAAATCCATTTCAAATCATGCAAGCCGGCGAGTGACTTTTGCAGGATTAGCCTGCCCATTAAATATACATATATTTGTATGCAGAAAATAGCAAAACACGTATTTTTGTTACTTGACATAGACATTTTTACATTTTTTACCAATATTTAACAATTTCAAAGGTAAAAGGAGTTTTTTCACTTTAAGAACCATGCTTTTCTTTAATTTTCAAGATCTTAAGATTTTTCTTCTTTTTTTAATACAATTCTTCACACTCTTTCGAAATCAAAATAAAATTTACTTCAATAAGAAATGCTAAAGTTAAGTTTTTTAATTTTTGCAACAAATAAAAACAATCTTAATACCCATATATTTGTTCCGAAATTTTAAGGAATAGTAGGTACTTATATAATCTAATTGCTATAATTTTTCCCTTATAGGTACTTTTTTTATTTTCGGGAGGCAAACATTACTTTTAATTATTATTCAAAACCTTACTCGCACTCTTTCGAAACCGATGAGAAATACGAAAAAAGAAGTAAAGAATGGTAAAACTGTTTTAATTTTTATTAAAATTCAAGCACGAAATTTTCTTTAAAAAGCTATATGTTTTTTCTTTTAAATTTTTAGAAGTGATAGGTTAAATATAATAAGCTTACCATAAATTTTAACCTGGGCTTTATTTATATTTCGAGGAAAAATAAATTATATTGTTTTACTGTTCTCGCATTTGCTGTATTCTACTTTTATTTTTTACTTTAAATCAGATAAATGATATTTTTTGGACATAACGATATAATGCGTCAAGAACGGTAAAGCTAGTTACTTTTTCTTATATTTCCCGCACATCGTGTTCTATTTAAAAAGAAAAAATTAAAACAAGGAAAATCTTAAAATTTTAGAAATTGCGAAAAGAACACGGTTTTAAAAAAAATTTTAAAACCTACCTCCTAGCAAAAATGGGTAATTTATGTTAGGTAAATTATATTTATATCTATTATTCCTCAAAATAAGATAAAACAAAAACTGAGATTTTTTGGCATTTTATTGTTATAAAATTGGAATTACTTTGCCATTTTTTATTATTTGTTTGCTTTTTAGATTTAGAAAGAGTGCGAAAAAATGGATAAGCTCAAACTAGAAAATCCTGAAGAGCTTAAAAGTGGACTTTTCTGATATTAACGGATTTTAGATTTCTGTAATTCTATTCGAACACTAATTTATGAAAATCATTAATAACTTAGGCACTCGACAAAAAATTCGGCCCAATGACCCAACATTTTTTTAAAGAACTTACTAAGTAGCGAATTAGGTAAAACAACATTTTCATATCAAATTTTTTTTGTTTATTTCACTAAATAATATCAGCTCAACAAAAATTTGGTTGGAAAGAAAAAAAAAATTTTTTTGTGATGAAAAAAATATTGTATCACAACTTCCAACAACACGCTTTTGTTGTGGCGCCTAATGTCAAATTAAATTGCAGACAGGTTTAGTAATTAATACTGTTTCGTTTAGTATATTATTTAGAATTATTATTAATTTACTTGAAACACCTTAAATTCCTCTGAGTATTTTGAATTATTTTGCATTTCATGGAATACTTTTAAACCTTTTCTATTTCTTTCATTTTCTTCAAAACTTCTTAATTATCTGAATTACCGAATTCCGTGATTTCTCTGAATAATTTGAACACTCTGAATGCCTTAAATTCTCTAAATTCCATGAGATCTCTGTATGGATTAAGCATTGCTTCTGGCCAAGGCCCATGCTGAACTTAAGTCATTAATCTAACACTAAATTCGACTAATTCCAGAGTTTAACTGTGCACAAAAAAAGAAAGACTTCAGCTATGACTTAAAACTTACTAATTTTCTTTCTCTTTTTATTATTCCATATAAATTGGCCAAGTTTTGAGATTTTTAAAAATTAAAATTCATGAATGGTTCCGAACATCAGAACTGTACGCATCACTCAAAAGGTGAGTTTTAGAAATACATTAAAGTTTGTTAAAATCGATATTTTCTAGTTAAATAATAATATTTTGCAGCCCGAAGTGCGATTATTTGATAGTAAAAATTGTTTATACTTTAGCCAGAAAATTTCTATTTCTAAAGAACAAATGGAAAGAAGAGTTTTGTCATGTGGAAAATTTTGAATATCTCGTGAGCCTGAGGCCAACCCTACCCAATGTCACTTTACACACACTCACTTTTTTGGAATTGAAACAATTAAAAGAATTCATAGAACTAAAAAATTTCTAGAATTCAAACAATTTTTATATTTTAAGCTATTCCTAGAATTTAAAGCATATTTACAACTCAAGAAATTCATAGAATGCAAGGAATGCTTAGAATTCAAGAAATTCATAGAAATCAAGGAATTATTAGAATTCAAAAAATTCATAGAATTCAAAGCATGTTTGGCACTTAATAAATTCATAGAATTCAAGAAATTCACAGACCTTTTAGAATTCAAGAAATTCATAGACTTTTTAAAATTCAAGAAATTCATAGAATTCAAGGTGTGTTTAGAACTCAAGAAACTCATAGAATTCAAGAAATAAGCAATAAGAATTCAAAAAAAATGCATAGAATTTAAGAAATGTTTAGATTTCAAGATATTCACAGAATTCAAAACATTTTTGGAGCTTAAGCAATTTATAGAATTCAAGAAACTCATAGACTTTTTAGAACTCAAGAAATTCATAGAATTCAAGGATTTAATGGAATTTCAGAAATTCTTAGAATTCCGGGAATAAGCAATAGGAATTCAAAAAAATTCATAGAATTTAAGAAATATTTAGAATTCAAGATATTCACAGAATTCAAAACATTTTTGGAGCTTAAACAATTTATAGAATTCAAGAAACTCATACACTTTTTAGAATTCAAGAAATTCATAGAATTCAAGATATTTTGAGAACTCAAGAAATTCATAGAATTCAAGGATTTAATGGAATTTCAGAAATTCTTAGAATTCCGGGAATAAGCAATAGGAATTCAAAAAAATTCATAGAATTTAAGAAATATTTAGAATTCAAGATATTCACAGAATTCAAAACATTTTTGGAGCTTAAACAATTTATAGAATTCAAGAAACTCATACACTTTTTAGAATTCAAGAAATTCATAGAATTCAAGATATTTTGAGAACTCAAGAAATTCATAGAATTCAAGGAAATTTTAGAATTCAAGCATTTAATGGAATTTCAGGAATTCTTAGGATTCCAGGAATAACCAATAAGAATTCAAAAAAAATCATAGAGTTTAAAAAATGTTTAGAATTCAAGATATTCACAGAATTAAAAACATTTTTGGAGCCTAAGCAATTTATAGAATTCAAGAAACTCATACACTTTTTAGAATTCAAGGAGTTCATAGAATTCAAGATATTTTTAGAACTCAAGAAATTCATAGAATTCAAGGAAATTTTAGAATTCAAGAATTTCAAAGAATTTCAGGAATTCTTAGAATTCCAGGCATGCTTAGAATTCAAAAGATTCATAGAATTTAAGAAATGTTTAGAATTCAAGATATTCCCAGAATTCAAAGCATGTTTGAAGCTTCACAAATTCATAGAATTCGAGAGGTGGTTAGAACCCATGAAATTCATATAATTTAAGGAATTATTAGAATTCAAAAATTTCATAGAATTTCAGAAATGCTTAGAATTCCAGGAATGCTTAGAATTTAAGAAATTTTTAGAATTCAAGATATTCACAGAATTCAAAGCATGTTTGGAGCTTGAGCAATTTATAGAATTCAAGAAACTCATAGACTTTTTAGAACTCAAGAAATTCATAGAATTCAAGGAATTTTTAGACTTCAAGAATTGCATAGAATTTCAGGAATTCTTAGAATTCCAGGAATGCGTAGAATTCAAGAAATTTGTAGAATTTAGGAAATGTTTAGAATTCAAGAAATTCACAGAATTCATAGCACGTTTGGAGCCTATGAAATTTATAGAATTGAAGAAATTCATAGAATTCAAGGTATGTATAGAACTCAAGAAATTCATAGAATTCAAGGAATTTTTAGACTTTAAGAATTTCAGAAATTCTTAGAATTCCAGGAATGCGTAGAATTCAAGAAAATCATAGAATTTAGAAAAGGTTTAGAATTCAAAATATTCACAGAATTCAAAGCATGTTTGGAGCTTAAGAAATTTATAGAATTCAAGAAACTCATAGACTTTTTAAAATTCTAGAAATTCATAGAATTCAAGGTATGTTTAGAACACAAGAAATTCATAGAATTTAAAAATTTCATAGAATTCCAGGAATGCTTAGAATTCAAGAAATTCATAGAATTTATGGAATGCTTAGAATTAAAGATATTTAGATAATTTAAGGCATTCAGCCAATTCAAGGAATTCTCAGAATTTAGGTTATTTAAGAAATACATACAAGTCAGGGAATTCTTTTAATTCAAGAAATTGATGAAAATTTTATTTCAATTCAAACCATTTTTACCTAATTAAACGTTGATTTAGCAAACAATGGACATCGT
>JAAAKG020204266.1:0-14526 GCA_010014905.2 Druon quercuslanigerum
TCATTTGTTTCGAAATATCTTTGTAGTTTGCAAATTCAACTAGTCTACTAAAAAATTAGTATAAAAAATTTGTTATGTATTAATTTATTATGATTATATTAATTATATTTATTTATTAATTAATTTCAAAATTAGTCTTTTTTGTTAGAAAATGTATCTTTTCGGTTAATAATTCGTCTTTATGTTAAAAAATTCGATACTTTTGTTCTTGGATTATTAGTTGCTAATATTAAAAACAAATAGTAAAAATAAAAATAAAAATTATTTGTAAATAAAAAAATAAAAAAATAAAATAATAAATATTTTATTTCCATAAAAATAAATTTTTAATTGGTAAAAGTTTATGAAATTTCTGTAGGTTGGAAATTCAACTTTTCGTTAAATTTTTTTTTTTGTTTTTTGAATTTCTTTAAAATTCTTTTTTACTTTTTTGTTAAAAATGGTTTTTTGCTCTGGCCTACTTTAACTAAAAATAAATTTTTTTACTGAAAATTCCAATATTTCACTACTGTATTCAACTATTTTATTCAAAATTATATATTTTTTATGGCAAATTATTATTTTTTGTTATAATATTGATCATTTGATTGAAAATTCGTCTTTTTTATTATAAGTTTAATTTTTGTTGAGGTTTTACTCCCTAATATTAAATAAAAATAATATAAAACTGCATACGAAAATAAAATTTTTATTGTTAAGAGTTTATAAAGTTTTTGCAGTTTGTAAATTCAACTTTTCGGTTCAAAAATAGATTTTGTTGTTGTTGAAATATTATAAAGTTTTTCTACTATTTTCTTAAAAATTAGTTTTTTCTCTGGTCTGCACTAGTGTATTCAACTATTCAATTAAAAACTTTTTTTTTTATAAAAATTAGCCTTTTTGGTTAAAAAATTGATTATTTGGTTGAAAATTTGTCTTTTTATTTAGAAATTCAACTTTTGGTTGGGTTCTTAGTTTCTGATATTAAATAAAAATAATATAAAACTTCATGCGAAATCAAATGTTTAAATTTCAAGAGTTTAAAAAGTTGTTCATATAATTTAAACAATTAGAAAATTTATAATTTCTTTTTCTGTTAGAAAATTAATTTTCTTGGTGGAAAATTTATCTTTTTGTTAAAAAATTGATATTTTTAGTTTAAAAATTTTTGATTAATATTTTGTTAAATATTTAGTTGTTTTGTTGAAAATTCGACTTCTCGACTGAATATTTGATTTTTTGTTTAAATATAAACTATTATAGTCGTTGTTTAGTATCAAAAATTCAACTAGTCTATTGAAAAATAAAAATTATTTGAAAATTAGTTTTTTTTGTTAGAAAATTGATATTTTTGGTTAAAAATTCGTATTTTTGTTTCAATTCAACTATTTTCTTCAGAATTGAGTTGTTTTGTTGAAAATACAATTTTTTATATGAAAAATCCATTTTTTTGTTTTTAAAATATTAAAAATTATATTTTCTGTTTAGAATTCATTTTTTTTAATTCAATTTTTCCGTTTTGTTTAGACATTCTAAAATTTAGTTGAAAATTCAATTTTTGTCGAATTTAATTGTTCCTGATAAAAAATTTTTGAAAGTTAAACTCATTTGTCAAAAATTACTTTTTTGGTTGAAAGTTCATCATTTTAATTGAAAATTTATAACTTTAGTTGAAACATGAATTATTTTGTTAAAATTAGTTTTTCCTTTCTCCTGCTTTGACTAAAAAATAGTTTTTTTAAGCTAAAAATTTAATTATTATAGTTTAATATTCCAATATTTTATTTAAAAATTTAGCAATTTAACTTTTGGTGCAAAATTAATCTGTGTTAGTGGAAAATTGGTCATTTTTGGTAGAAATTAACCTTCTTGGTTGAAAAGTCAATTATTCCAGTTAAAGTTTAATTATTTTAGTTGCAAAATTTATTTGTTTAGTTCAAAATGTATTACTTTCTGAGAAAATTTTAAAGTCGTTTTTTGTTTCCATCATTTTATTGAAACTTTATCAATTTGTTTGAACAATAATTTTTTAACTTGTTGAAAATTCAATTTTTCCGGGTAAAAATTACCTACTCTATTGAAATTTAATTTTTTACTAACAATTTAACTTTTTAATCTTTGGTTATTTTGAAATTCGTGTACTTTGTTGAAAATTAGTCTTTCATCTATTTCGGTTAAAAATTCAACTTTTTTCTTGAAAATTAGACTTTCTGGTTTACATTAGATTCTTCGTTTTTCAAATATCAACTATTATATTATTCATTTAGTATTAATATTTTGGTTAAAAATGGAACTATTCCTGGTTAAAAACTTTAACTATTTGTTGGTTTAAAATTCGACTATTTGCATTGAAAATTAAACTATTTTCTGGAAAAATCACTAATATTGTGGTTTAATTTAAAAAAATGTAATAGTTAATGGCAATAAACAAAAATTTGAATAAAAAAAAATTGTTAAAAAAAAGCCTCCAGCAAGAATCGAGCCCAGAACTTCTCGTTACAAATCCAGGGCGCTAGAAAGATTCGCATCGCGGACCATATGTAACGTTTTCTCGAAAAGTTTTAAAAAAGGGTCTATTATTACTTTCTCAATAATAACTCACTGTTATTTTTAAGCTCTAGAATTTTTCTTAAATCGTTGCTAATCGTTTTTATTTTATTTTTGTTACCAGGGCGCTATTTTGACCACGATGTTGGCAACGCGGAACTTTTCCAGTAAGTATGATGCACATGGTAAGTACCTCCGGCCCTCTTCAGCGATTCATGGACTACGACAGACTGTTTTCACCTTCTTTTTACTTGAGTGACCTATAACCTTTCCATCAGTCCATCAACTCATAAAAGATTCATTCATTCATCCATGCATAATCATAGATTGCAAAAAATCTATCTCTACTATTTACGCCACTCTCTTTATGGTGACCCATAAAATTGGCTGCGCTGCATTATCTTCAGGGCCGTGTGGTGTCACGCCATTGGCTATTTAAAATCAAAATTTTGACTGAGAGCTCCATTCAAAAATTAGTCAAAGTAGGTGCCGTGAGCGTAGAAGAAATGGTTTTGTAGCCTCTCAAGACGTTATGAAGTCGTTAGAACCTCCCCCTCCTATAATTTCACCATCCCCCACTGCCCCTACTTTTGCTTCCGTCACTTCTCTTTACTTCTCCTACTGTCCAGTCCCTTAATTCCTCATAACTCAATTCTCATCCAATCCTTCTTCCCCTGCCTTCACTTTCACTCACTTTCGCTCATATTCCCTAATTCCTCTGACCTCACTACCTCTCAATCATCCTTCTTTCACTCTTCTCATTTTCTCTCACCCTACTTTCTGTGTCAAGTAATTTTCCTCCTCTGACTTCCCCTACCTCCCTTTCCTTATTTCACCTACTTCCTCTGTCCTCACCTTTTCTAACTAACCCTTCTTGCCCTCTCATCACATCGTCTCACTTCCCTTACTCATCCCCTTTCCTTTCATTTCCACTATTTCGCTTACTTCTACTCCAATTACTTGTTCTTCTCTTAGTTCCCATCCATTCACTTTTCCTCAAAACGCTCCCGACCGCGTTCCCTGATCCTTTTCTCAGAATTTCTCCTTACTTCCCTTAATTTCACTCTTCTTGCTTCCCTTTACTTCTTCTTATTTTCCTTAATTCCTCTATTTTCTCTCCCCTCATTTTTTCTTACTAGTACTTCTTTCCCGTCCTTTATTTTCTCTTACATTCCCGTACTCACCCATCTTTCATGCACTACTTTACTTACTTCTCCTCGCCTTATTCCTCCTCGGTTTCCCTACTTTTCTTCATATCTTTCGCTTAATTCCCTTACTTCTGCTCCTCTCTCTTGCCCTCACTTCCTCTACCTTTCTTTCACTCACTATTCTTTACCTCTCCTTATATCCTCCGACTTCCCCTACTCAAGCCTCATTGCTCTAATTTCCACTATTTCAGTTACTTTTCTTCTACTTACTTGCCCTCCACTCATTTTCAATCCACTTGCTTCTTCTCCGAACTCTCCCAATCACGTTTCCAGCTCTCTTCTGCGAACTTCTCATCACTTCCCTTACTTCCACTCTTCTTTATTCCCTCTACTTGTTCTTATTTTCCTTAATTCCTCTATTTTCTCTCGCATCACTTTCCCTTACTCATACAACTTTCCCTTTCCTTATTTTCTTTTACATTCTCGTACTCCCCCATCTTTCCTGCACTACTTTACCTACTTCTTCTCGCCTTATTTCTCCTCGCTTTTCCTGCTTTTCTTCATATCTTTCGTTTACTTCCCTTACTTCTGCTCGTCTCTTTTGCCCCTCCTTATATCCTCCCACTTCTCCTACTCGCTTCGCCTCCCATCCATCTCCATCACGTTCCCAGTTCTCCTCTACGAATTTCTCATCACTTCCCTTACTTCTACTCTTTTTTCTTCGCTTTGCTTATTCTTATTTTTTCTTAATTCCTTTATTTTCTCTCGCATCACTTTCCCCTACTCATACAACTTTCCCTTTCCTTATTTTCTCTTATATTCTTTTACTCCCCCCTCTTTCTTGCACTACTTTACCTACTTCACCTCCTCTCATTTCCCCTCACTTTCCCTGTTCTGTTCCCTTACTTCTGTTACATCTGCTTCTCTTTCCTCTTCTTATTTCCCTTTCTTCCCCCTATTTATTTTTCCTAATTATCCCTACTACCTCTCCCCTCATTTTCCGTACTTCCTCTGCCATCACTTTCTTTCATTCACCCTTCTTAACCTCTCCTTATATCCTTGCACTTCCCCTACTCAAGCCTCATCACTCTAATTTTCACTATTTCAATTACTTCTTTTCTAGTTACCTGCCCTCCACTGACTTTTAATCCACTCGTTTTTCCTCTTATCCCCCCCCCATCACGATTCCAGCTCTCCTCTGCGAATTTCTCATCACTTCCCTTACTTCAATTCTTCTTTCTTCCCTTTACTTATTCTTATTTTTTCTTAATTCCTCTATTTTCTCTCGCATTACTTTCCCTTACTCATACTTCTTTCTCTTTTCTTATTTTCTCTTACATTCTCGTACTCCCCCATATTTCCTGAACTACTTTACCTACTTCTCCTCCTCTCATTTCCTCTCACTTTCCCTCTTTTTTTCCCTTACTCCCTTTACTTCTACTTCTCTTTCCTCCCCTTATTTCCCCTACCTCCCCCTTACTTCTGCTTCTCTTTCCTCCCCTAATTTCCCCTACCTCCTCTCTCTTTATTTCCCCTACTACCTCTCCCCTAATTTTTCCTACTTCCTCTCCCCTCATTTCCTGTCATATTTACACACTCACTATCCTCGGAAAAAAGTTCAATTTTCTTCCCGGGGCTACAAAACCATAAAAATGAAAAACCAAAAATTTTTTTTTCAAGAATTTCGAGAAATATTGATCTTAGAAAAGAATGTTGTTCATGAAAGATGTAGATCACATCGAAAAAAAATTATTTTTTATTTACGTTTTTCCTTTAAAATTAACCCTTAAAAAAAATAACAAAATAAATTTTTCCGATTTTGATTTAGAAATAAATTATTAAATTTAAAAAAATATTATTTTATTTTGAAGGGCGAGATGAAGTGAAATTTTGAGAATAATCAATATTTGAGCAAATTTAGTAAATTCTTTAAAGAGAAAACTGAAAATTCATTTTTCTTATTACCAATTCAGTACATTTCAAACCAAAGAATCTTCCAGCTACAAAATGTTTTTTTTTCTGAAGGAAATCAAGTAAATACAAATTCAAATATTTAATTTTAATAAAAAATTTAATTTTCTATTTCAAAATTTTAAATTTTAATTTTTAATTAATATTTGTCCTTTATTCTCTATAACTTTTGACCTGATTTAGATATTAAACTTTCTTTTCCATTTTTTGCGAGGAATACAATCCTCTTTTAAATTCAGTCAGAACATTAAAAAAAGGTTAAAGTTAATAAATTATAATCCATTTTTTCGAAATATACGAAGCCTATATTTAGAAAAATTCCATCTTTAAAAAAGTGGGATTTCTATTAAATTCGGCTTTTCAAGTTTTTTAAATCCAGCTAGAAGGTAAAATCGAAATTAATATAGAAACTTCCTTTTTTTATTTTATTTTTTTTGCAAGAACAATTTTTTTCGAACAACTTGTTTCTTTCAATTTAAAAAAAAAGATGCAATAGAGCATAAAAGATGAAGCGGTCTTTTTTGTGAAAATTTTAAAAATATAGTATATGTACAAGTTCATTTCGTCGATTTTAGGAATTTTAAAAATTTTTATCAGGATTCAAAAACATGTTAAACATGTGTGTGCATGTGTATTTCGATGAGATTCGCCATTTTTAGATTCAGAATTTTTATCTCAGATTAATATTTTTTCAGATTTTGAAGAAAAAACTTTTTTTTAAACAAAAATTGTTAATAACCTAATTTTTCATTCACAACAAATTTATATTTTTTCCGAGTTTTTTTTAATATATGGACCCTATTTCTATAATTAAAAAAACTAAAATCTAGAATTTGTCAGAATTTGTAATGATAAAGCAGCAGGTGCTAATCGGCTCTTACTACTCAATATTAAAAATTTAAATGACTGCCTTTGCACAAAAATAAAATTATTATATATAGAGAGAGAAAGAGAGTGGCTCCTATGAGCGAGGTTGAAAAAGAAAATACTTTCAATTATTTAACTATTGATTTTTAATATTATTTTTTTAATTTTGAGTTCTATAAATATAAATATTAAATATTAGCTTAACTTATGTTTAATATTTATAAAAAAAGTAAAGATTCTTTTTTTACCCTCGCTCGATTTGTCAGATAAGATATGCACATTTTATTATAATATGTTCATCCCATTATGTGCATCCATTTCAAGGCAAAAAAAAAGGATTTTAATTTTTAAATTGTTCAACAAAAATAAAATTCTTGATTGTTTTCAAATTCTTCTGTTCCAAAAAATTGTCATTTCTGGATAACGCGATTCGCAACAGTGGACTCAAGCAGTTTTTTCATCAATATCATTCCATCATTCGATCATTGTATTACCAAAAAATAAACAAAAATATATTTGGATAAATGTTAAAATTTATCCGTATAAGATAATAACATTTTTCGACTGAGGAACGTAAAAACATTTTTGTAACATTATTTACTTATGAAATAAGTACGAATTGTCATTAGACAAAGTACTATAATTAAATATAAATCATTTTAATTATCTAACAATTATTATTAATAATTAAAAACGGTAAATTTTTAATAAATCATTTTGCGGTTCTAAATTCATTTACTTCTTAAACAATAGAAGTGCATTGGACCAAAAGCAATTAGAATTGTAATCTAAGTTCATAATAGATAGTCGTAATGGGATTCGGGAATGTCGAATTACCATTTAAGGTCCATGCGCACGTAGGCGTGTAATCGATTAGACATAAATTATTTGCTAATGCGTTTCCTGATTTCATAAATGAACCCATTACACCGAAAATAATTCTGTCTAATCTGACAATTTAATAAGAATTAAGTCCAGCAGAAAATATTTTTTTGAATACTATTATTAAAAATTAAAATTATGACAAATATTCTGAATAAACATTTACAAAATTCGTTGTCAAATTTTCAAAAAGACAAAAATTTCGGACCACGAAAAAAAACCACTGTTTTGGTCCACTGACGAAGACTGAACGATATGTGTTTGGTATTGCTGAAAACCTGGGCGCGGATTGGAACCAGTGTGAAATTTTTGTGGAGCAGAGGCAAGTGTACGCACTCACGCCTGGCCCGTCGGTCGGGGAGAGGGGATGCGCGCACGCATGTTGTTACGCATCCCCTCTCCCCGACCGTCGGGCCAGGCGTGAGTGCGTACGCTTGCAACAGAGGCTCTGTCCCGCTCCCTACAGAAAACTATGTTTTTCTGCAGCACTTTCAAATTAATTTTTTTTCTAAAATGTGCACATTCCGTTTGGAATAAAAAAAACCCTAGATTCGTGTGCGTTATAAAAAGTCTTTGGACAATGTGAAAAATTTTATTTCCCTTTTTTATATTGTATAGTCAAGTAGGCCTGCATTATGCATATATAAATATATAAATATAAATGCATATACACATGTGTGTTAATTAATGAGTGTTAGTGTCTGTAAACCCTCACCTCGCCCCTGGCCAGTACACCAATACCACAGCACGCCCTAATTGAAAACTAAAAAAAAATTGAAAAAATACCTGATTTTATTGCATAGCTCAAATGTTGTTACAAAAAAATTTAAACAGAATTAAATCAATATTATTAACAATATTATTAGATTTAAGAATTATCATCTATTTGAACAAATTAAAAAAAGAAAATAAAAGAAAAAACGAACAAAATTTTAATTTTAATATTAAATATTTAATATTTATAATAATTAATTTCAATTTTTTATTTAAAAAATTGGCTTAATGAGATCCCATTTAAATCCAAATTACTCCATAATTGGTTTTATTTCGGTTAAATTCTATTATTTGTCGTTATTTGGCACTACCCGATAATTAAAAATTTCACGAAATGGAAAATTTGCGAATAATAAACTTTCCGATAATAGATAATGTCCAATGATCCATAAACAAAAGAACAGTTAATTAATTAAATTAAAAAGTTTTTTTTATCAACTAAAAGTATTTTCTAATTTTTTTATTTTATTTGGGCCATATGAGGGTTTGCCCAATTTCGGAGAGCGTAGCACAGCTATTTTTAGAGAGCTTAGTATTTATAATAATTAATAATTTAATATAATTAATTATAATCCTGGCAATTTTATTTCGAGATTCATAAACTTCATTAGTTTCAAATTGCCAGTAATTTTTTTTTATAACTTTATAGTAAAGAGAAATTTATTTTTTAATATTTTTTAGTGGTCCCTTTTATTTTACAAAAAGATAAAATTAATTTTCTGAATAATTAAAGATTTAAGTGTATTCTTTCAGAGGAATATAATGTTCGCAAAAAAAATAAATAAAAAAATATAGAAGAATAGTTTCTACGTGTAAATGAATACACAGGGAAAATTATTATTTTAAATTATTACCTAATTAATATAAATTTCGATGTTGAAATGATTACTTCAGTCAAATAATTTTTGAAGAACAAGAAAAATTTGCCTCGGCCTGGATTTGAACCGAGAACACCACTATTTGTGATTGAAGCGTCAACCATTTGCTCCACTTATCGATAGTGTTGGTCCCGGTTCAAATCCGGGTAGAGGAAATTTTTTTTTTGTTCTTCAAAAATTATTTGTCCGAAATTAATGTCTTTAAAATGAAAAAAATCAGGAATTTCTATAAGGAAAACTTTTAATAAATCTCAAAATTAGTCAAGACTGCCACATAGTCATTTTTGTTAATTTTTTGTTTTAAAACAATTTTTATACCATTTTTTAATATAGTCACTGTAGCAATTTTTTAGAAATAAACAAGAAATTTCAACGGATTTTAAATATTTTAGGGTATTTTATATGTTTGTAAGCAATTTTAAATAGATTTAAATTATTTCAAACGATTTAAAAGGATTTTAGTTTTTTTTTTAAATTCAACGAATTCTAAAGAACTCTCAAAAGTTTCAAATAATTTCCAAAAAATTGCAAAGGGTCAGAAATATTTTAGGGTTTTTTAAAGGATTTCAAGGAATTTTTAATAAATATTAATCATTTTAAAAAGTCCTAATGGATTTTTGGGTACTTTTAAAAATTCCAAGAAATTTTCGAGAGCTTAAAATTTTCTTTAAGGATTTCTAAGGATTTCAAAGGATTATAAATATTTTAGGGTTATTTAAAAGATTCCAATGAATTTTCCATAGATTTTAATAACATGAAGGGACTCTCAAGGAAATTATGGTACTTTTAAAAATTCCAAAATAATTTCAAAAGCTTAAACAAATTTTAAAGGATTTCTAAAGATTTCAAAGGACTGTAAATATTTTAGGATCTTTTAAAAAATTTCAATGAATTTTTCATAGTTTTTAATCATTTGAAGGAATTAAAAAGAATTTTTGGGTACTTTGAAAATTTCCAGGAAATTTTAAAGAACTTTAGAAAGTTTCTAATGATTATAAATATTAGTTATTTTTCAAAGTATTGTTTGAATTAAATTTTAAAAAATTTTTAACAATTTAAAAGAATAAATTTCAAATTATTAGAAATATTTTAGAGTAATTTCAAGGATTTAAATTACTTCTTTATAGATATCAATAATTTAAAGGGCTTCCGAAGGATTTTAAGATACTTTTAACAATTCTAAGGAATTTTAAAATGATTAGAAATATTGTAGAATTTTCAAAAGGATTTCAAAGGATTTTAAAGGACTGAAAATCTTTTAGGATATTTCAAAAGATTCAAATTAATTTTTGGGTACTTTTAAAAATTCCAGGAAATTTTTAAGAACATTAGAAAGTTTCTAATAAATAGAAATATGAGTTGTTTTTCTTAAATCATTGGTTTAAAGGATTTTAATAAATTTTTTATAGGTTTTAATCATTCCTGATAGATTAAAAATATTTTAGGATATTTCAAAAGATTCAAAATAATTTTTCATAGATTTTAATAATTTGAAGGTATTCAAAAGAAGTTTTGGGTATTTTAAAAATTCCAGGAAATTGTAAAGAACTTTAGAAAGTTTCTAATGATTATAAATATTACTTGTTTTTTTAAATTACTGGATAAATTAAATTTTAAATATTTTTTAATTATTTCAAAGAATTTTGAAAAAGTTTCGAAGGAATAAAAAATTTTAGGGTATTTTAAAGAATTTCAATAAATTTTTAATAGATTAAAATCTTTCAAAGAGATTCCAAAGACAGATCTTAAAGGATTGAAAATATTTTAGGATATTTCAAAAGATTCAAATTAATTTTTCATAAATTTTAATAATTTTAGGGTGTTTAAAAGAATTTTTGGATACTTTTAAAATTCCCAAGACATTTTAAAGAACTTTAGAAAGTCTCTAATGATTAGAAATTCTAGTTTTTTTTAAATCATTGGATTAATTAAATTCTACAAAATTTTCAACAATTTCAAAGAATTTTTAAAAAATTTCAAAGGAATAACAAATTTTTGGTTACTTTTATAAATTCCAATGAATTTTAAAGGGCTTTAGAAAATTTTAAAGGATTGAAAATATTTTAGGATATTTCAAAAGATTCAAATTAATTTTTCATAGATTTTAATAATTTGAAGGTATTCAAAAGAATTTTTGGGTACTTTAATAAATTCTAACAAATTTTAAAGAACTTTAGAAAGTTTCTGATCATTAGAAATATTACTTGTTTTTTTAAATTATTGGATTAATTAAATTTTAAAAAACTTTCAACAATTTCAAAGAATTTTGAAAAAAATCCAGAGGAATACAAAATTTTTCGATACTTTTATAAATTCCAATGAATTTTAAAGGGCTTTAGAAAATTTTAAAGGATTGAAAATATTTTAGTGTATTTCAATAGATTCAAAATAAATTTTCATAGAGAGATAGATTTTAAAGAATTTTAGAAAGTTTCTGATGATTTGAAAAATTTGTTGTTTTTTTTTTATTTGTTTTTTTTTTAATCAGTGGATGCAATAAATTTAAAAGAACTTTTAACAATTTGAAAGAATTTTGAAAAAACTTCAAAGGAATAAAAAAAATTTTGGGTATTTTCAAGGATTCTCTAGGACTTTAGGGTACTTTTCAAAATTCTAATGAATTTTCCTGAGCTTAAAAAATTTTAAAGGACTTTAATGCAAATTTTTTAAAAATATATTTGAATAATTTAAAGGAATCTAAAAAATATTGAAAGATGTTATCGTTCTTCTCAAAATCCCGAAGTGTAAGTGATTTAAAAAGTTTATTAGATTTAATCATTTGAATGAAAGCGACAATATTTTTTCTTACTTTCATAATTTCCAACAAAAATTTCAAAAGGTTTAAAAAGTTTCAAAATTTTTTGAAATATTTCAAAGGACTACAAATAGATTTTAGGATAATTTAAGGATTTCCAAAATAATTGAAATAGATTTTAATCATTTAAAGAGATTTAAATATTAATAAACCTGGTATTTCATCATAAAAAAATTAATTAGGTCATACGGTCATAATATAATAAAAACAAGGGACAAATTGTTTTAAAAAAAAACTCATTATTGTTGTAAAATATTTAAAGAAAATAAAACTTGATGAAATTAAAAAACGAAATGTGTCTTCTTCTGGTGAAGATTTTCACAAAGGAGAAATAATGAATTTGCATTCCCTTGGCTGGATTTTTGTTGTTAAAAATAAAAATCAATTTGAGACTAATGTATTTTTTTCTCGGTGCACATGCACCTGTGAGGTAAGAGACTTTCCTAGTGGAATGCTTTAGTGTTGGTGAGAAAATTGCATGAAACTCAGTATTAAATTCCCCCTAGGCGTGTCAACCTTGTCAGGGGCCTTTGAATTTTCCACCGCGAGATTTCCCACGACTACTGAAAATACGAACATGGCCTGGAAACATTACTCTGAAATATTTTCTGAATTATGTCATTCGCTTTAAGCCATCTGGCGGATAGTGTAAATAATTTTACATTTAATTTGAAAGAAAAATTTATTTTTAAATAAAGCATTATTTAAATTATTTCGGTTTAAATTTTAGTTTATTATTGGCACTTTATTCTAGGTATTGTATTTTTTTTTTTAATTGTAAACACTATCCTTTTTTCTTTTTCTTAAAAATTCTTAGTCACGTGATTGTTCTTGAATACCTGATTGGTTGAAAAAAATTACGCAAAATTAATTAAAGAATAATTTTCAGTTTTTAAAATATATTGAAAAAAAGTGTAGGAAAAGTGAATTGTTTTAAAAGATATTTATAAGTTTTGAAAAGATTCAAAAATAATTTATATTTTCAGAAGATTTAAAAAATTTGTTAACAAATTTAAAACAACAAATTTTTTTTTTATGATGCCTAACAATATTTCAAGAGATTTTATTTTAGAGATTATTTTAAAATATTTAACAACATGTCCGAATATTATGAAAATTTAAAAAAAAAGAATCTGTAAGATTTTAAGATAATTTTCTAAGATTTTTTGAATTTTTTCAAAATTTGAAGAAAAATTCAAATAATTCTATCAAAAAACTTAGAAGAAATAAAAACATAGAAATGATTAAAAAATAATTCAAAATTTGTAAAGATTTCCACAAATTTAAAACAATAGTGTTATTCTAGAAATTTTCGAAAAACATGCTTAAGATTTTTGAAATCTTTCAAGAGAAAAAAAAGTTCTTAAGATTTAAAGGAGAATTTTAAATTATTTTTTATTTTGAAATAGGAATTTTAGGAGAAAATTAAAAAATATTTTAAAACATTTTAAATTGTTTTTTAAGATTTTAAAAAAGAGTTAAAAATATTACATACAAAAATTATTAACATTCGAAAGATTACAACATTTTTAACAATTCAAATAAGTGTAAGAGACTTTCAGAAGTTTGAAGATATTAAAAAATAATTTAAAATTTGTAAATATTTCTAAAAATTTTTTTAAATGTAGATTTTTAAAAATCGAAATATAATGTAGAATTTTTTAATGTAAAATTTTAGAAAATATTGGAATAACTTTAACAGAAATAGATATTGAAAAGTTTTGAGAAGATTAAAAAATAATATGAAAAGTTTAAAAAAAATTAACAACAAACAATAAACAAATTTTCTTAGGATTCTTAGGAAAATTTTTATTGATTTTTTACCCAAAAAATTTTTTTTAATAAAACTGAGAAACATATAAAAATATTTCAGAAAATTTAAAAAAAAAATGGAAAGATATCTGGAAGATTTTAGAACATTTTTTATAATTTTCAAAGATTTTTAAAAATTCTAGGAACAATTCGAGTAAATTTGAAAGATATTTAGGAAATTTAAACTGATTTTTTATTTTTAAAGGATTCCAAAGGATTGATAAGATTTTCAAAAAAGAATTTGGAAAATTTTTTTAGTAAATTATCTTAATTCTGCTGATTAAATGAAGAAAAAATACAAATAATTTAAAAATATATTAAAAAGGTTTAAACGTTGTAAAAAAATTCAAAAATAATTTAAAATTTAAAAATATTTGAAAAGGTTTAAAATAAAGAAGATTTTAAAGCAATGTTTTTTAGATTTTTCAAAATTTTAATTATAATTTTATGTACATTAGAATGTATTCATAAATTAAAAAAGTTTTGAAGAGAATTAACATATTTTAAAACTTTGAAAGATTTCCGGAAATTGGTCAAATATTTTTACATTTACTCCAAAGTTTTTCCCAAAATTTGGTAAAATCCTAAAAGTTAAAAAGGAATACATTAGAATGTATTTATAAATTAAAAAAGTTTTAAAGAGAATTAACATATTTTAAAGGTTTGAAAGATTTCCAAAAATAGCTTAAATATTTTAAAATTTATTCCAATGTTTTCCCCAAAATTTGGTAAAGTTCTATAAGTTAAAAAAGAATGCATTAGAATGTATTGATAAATTAAAAAAGTTTTGAAGAGCATTAACATATTTTAAAACTTTGAAAGATTTCCAAAAATAGCTTAAATATTTTAAAAT
>JAAAKG020204277.1:0-23207 GCA_010014905.2 Druon quercuslanigerum
TTATAAAATATTCTAAATGAAAATATTCGTGATTGTTAAGAGTACGACTGAAGTGTGTGGTACTGCGATCATAGGAAGAATGTCTGGCGATGCGTGGTTGAATGTTTTATTCCATTTATAAAATATTTTAGATGAAAATTGTCGTTATTGTTAAGAGTGCGACTAAAGTGCGTGGTACTGCATTTGTAGGAAGTTTGTTCGGAGATGCGTAGTCGAATGTTTTATTCCATTTATAAAATGTTTGAAATAAAAATTGTTGTCATTGTTAAGAGTGTGACTGAAGTATGTGGTACTATAGCTGCAGGGCGATTTTTTGGAGATCCGTGTTTGAACGTTTTTCTGCATTTATAAAATATTCTAAATGAAAATTGTTGTTATTGTTAAGAGTGCGATTGAAGTGTGTGGTACTTTGGTCATAAGAAGAATGTCTGGCGATGCGTGGTTGAATGTTTTATTCCATTTATAAAATATTGTAAATGAAAATTGTCGAGAATGTTAAAAGAGCGACTGATGTGTGTGGTACTGCACTTGTAGCAAAGTTTGTTTGGAGATGCGCAGTCGACTATAACTATTTGGTTAAAAGTCTTCCTTTTTTATTAGAAATTCGTCTTTTGGGACTAAAAACTCAATTTAATTCGTAGAAAGTTATTTCTTGTTAAAAAATTCATATTTTGATCTTGAAAAGTCTACTGTAATTTTTTTTGACGAAAACTCAACCATTTTTTTTTAAATTTATCTTTTTGATTAAAAAATTCATCTTTTTAAGATTGATCTTTTTTTGGTTAAAATTCGTCTTTTTGGCTGGAAAGGTTCAACAATTTAGATTAAGCTTGGAAAGAAATTTTAATTGGCTTGTCAAAAATCGCCAGTCTTTAAAATTTCCTTGGATCTAATATTACTGAAACACTCCTATGGGAATTTACATTATAGAAAGACGTTATAAAAGTTTGCTCTTTGATACGGAAACTTTATATTAAATTATAGACAACTTTAATCCGGGAGGCTGACTTCTCGTAAATTAAGTCTCGAGCAACTTTATGCATGATTTCTCAAGAACCGTTACTGTGATCAAGGTTAATGTGGTACAGAGCCCTAACCTGGGAAGTGTGCATCTATCATTGTTCTAATAGAATCAAGTAAATGGGATAATCTGAAATTTATTTTCCAAGGTAAAGTATTTAATATTGTAAATTATTCTCATTAGTGGAAAATTATCTTGCTATAAGAAATTTACAATTTTCTATAGCTTTTATGATATTTAAAATTGTTTCAAGCACTCTGAGTAACTCAATATTTATTCAGGGTATTCAAACGTAAAGGAAAATAAGAAAATTTTTAAATTTCAACAAATTTTTAAACGATTTCTATAAATTAAATTATATTCTAAAGAATTTAAAATATTTTAGGGTCCTTTTTAAAATTCAAAAAAACTTTTAAAGAGCTTTTGAAAGTTCCAAGAAATTTCAAAATGATTTGAGACATTTTATAATTTTTTGCTCATTGGCAGATACTTTCACTTGAGGATTATCTTTTTCGTTATAAATTTGATGATTTATTCGAAAACTTAACAGTTTTCTTAAATTCGTTTTTTTAATTAAAAATGTAAATCTTTTCGTAGAAAATTAACTTTTGGTTTAAAATTCATGTTTTGTTGCTGATAAGTCAACTGAAATCTTTTCTGGATAATATATATTTTTTCTGAAAATTTGCCCTTTTAATTTAAAAGATCATATTTTTTAGTGGAAATATTTCATCTATTTTAAATAAAAATGTAACTGATTTGCTTTAAGTTTTACCATTTTCTAAAAAATTGATGTTTTGTTTAAAATTCGTATTTTTGTGTTGAAAAGACAACTGAAATCTTTTTGGATGAAACTTTTTATTTGAAAATTCGACAATTTTGTTAAAAAGTCATATTTTTTTGTGGAAAATTCTGCTGCTTTGTTAAAAATTGAAACTCTTTCGAAGAAAATTGATTTTTGATTTGAATGTACTATTTTGGGGTTAAAACGAGAAAAACAATCCTTTCTAGATGAAAGTTCCACTATTTTTTTTTCTTTTTAACTAAAAATTTATATGTTTAAAGATAAATTTCATTTTTCATAAGTTTTTATAAAATATTCGAAATGAAATTTGTCGTGATTGTTAAGAGTGCGACTGAAGTGTGTGGTACTGCGGTTTTAGGAAGAATATCTGGCGATGCGTGGTCGAATGTTTTATTCCGTTTATAAAATATTGTAAATAAAAATTGTTGTGAATGTTAAAAGAGCGACTGATGTGTGTGGTACTGCATTCGTAGGAAGCTTGTTTCAAAATGCGTAGTCGACTATTTTCTTTCATTGATAAAATATTTTAAATAAAAATTATTGTTATAGTTAGGAGTGCGAATAAAGTGTGTGGTACTAAAATGCAACTGTTTGTAACAAATTCAAAAATTTTATTAAAAAGTCAAAATTTTAGTTACAAATTGGTGTTTTTGGATTAAAAATTCAATTTGTTACGTAGAAACTTATTTCCGGTTTAAAAATTCATATTTTTACAGTGAAAAATCTAATTAAATCTTTCTAAACAGAAAAATCAACAAGTTTTTTTCAAAATTTATCTTTTTTATTAAACAAATCATCTGTTTTCGCAGAAATGTGATTTTTTAATGAAAATTCCACTTTTTGGTTAAGAATTAATTTTCTTTAAATTTGTCGTTAAAAACTCGTCTCTTTTATTAAAATTTTAACTCTTTTTCATTTGAAAATTCTCATTCTTGGATAAAAAAATAATTAACCTAGTTTTACATTTCATTTTTGTCTTTTTGATTGAAATATAAACTATGATACTTTTTTGTTGGGAAATTACATTTTTAGTTTAAAAATTAAAGTATTTTTTAAAAAGCCATCTTTTATGGTATAAAATACTTTTTTTTAAATAAATAAATAAATTTAAAATTTTTTATTTGGAGTAACTATTTTATTCCCTTTATAAAAAATTTTATGTTAAAAGTATTACAAGATTAAAAGATTGATGTTTAAATTTTAATAATTTACGGAAATGAAAAATTAGTTTTTATAAAATATTCTAAATGAAGATTGTCGTGATTGTTAAGAGTGCGATTGAAGTGTGTGGTACTGCGGTTTTAGGAAGAATATCTCGCGATGCGTGGTCAAATGTTTTATTCCATTTATAAAATATTGTAAATGTAAATTGTCGTGAATGTTAAAAGCGACTGATGTGTGTGGTATTGCATTTGTAGGCAGTTTGTTTCGAGATGCGTAGTCGACTATTTTATTTCATTAATAAAATATTTTAAATGAAAATTATTGTTATGGTTAAGAGTACGACTGAAGTGCGTGGTACTGCCGTCACAGGAAGAATGTCTGGCGAGGCGTAGTCGAATGTTTTATTCCATTTATGGGTCATTCACAAAATACGTGATAATTTTAAAGGGAGGGGGGGGGGTGTCTGCCAAAGTATCATTCTCCATGTTAAGCCCAATTGAAAAAGTGTCACGCAGGAAGGTGGGGGTCAAAACTTCCCGGAAAAATTATCACATATTTTGTAATTGAAGTATAAACTATGATACTTTTTTGTTGGGAAATTACCTTTTTAGTTTAAAAATTCAAGTATTTTTTAAAAAGTCATCTTTTATGGTATAAAAGACTTTTTTTAAAATAAATAAATAAATTTTTAATTTTTTATTTGGAGCAACTATTTTATTCTCTTTATAAAAGATTCTATGTTGAAAGTATTGCAAGATTAAAATATTGATGTTTCATTTTTAAAGATTAACGGAAATGAAAAATTAGTTTTTATAAAATATTCTAAATGAAGATTTTTGTGATTGTTAAGAGTGCGACTGAAGTGTGTGGTACTGCGGTTTTAGAAAGAATATGTGGCGATGCGTGGTCGAATGTTTTATTCCATTTATAAAACATTCTAAATAAAAATTGTTGTTAATGTTAAAACAGCGACTGATGTGTGTGGTACTGCATTTGTAGGAAGTTTGTTTCGGGATGCGTAGTCAACTATTTACCTTCATTGATAAAATATTCTGAATGAAAATTATTGTTATAGTTAAGAGTGCGACTGAAGTGTGTGGTACTGCGGTCATAGGAAGAATGTCTGGCGATGCGTAGTCGAATGTTTTATTCCATTTATGGGTCATTTACAAAATACGTGATACTTTTAAGGGGGTATGTCTGCCGAAATATCATTCTCCATGTTAAGCCCAATGGAAAAATGTATCACGCAGGAGGGTGGGTGTCAGAACTTCCTGAAAAAAATATCACGTATTTTTTGAATGGCCCCTTACAAAATATTCTAAATTAAAACTGTCGTTATTTTTAAGAGTGCGACTGAAGTGTGTGGTACAACGGTTGTAGGAAGAATGTTTCGTGATGCGTGGTTGAATTATTTATTCAATCTATAATATATTCTAAATAAAAATTGTTGTTATTGTTAAGAGTGCGACTGAAGTGTGTGGTACTGCGGTTGTAGACAGAATGTCTGGTGATGCGTGGTGGAATGATGAAATCCAAGCAGCAGGTATAATAATAACTATATTTAAATAATTATCCCTGCAATAGCAAATGTTTTTAAATGTTAAAACCTATCGTTTCAAATCCTTTAAAAAAATTTTGAATTTAGAATGACTTTTTTAAAAATAATGACGATTAGTAACAGGATTTTTTTAGGGTGCTAATAAATAGTAAGGAGTGCGCGAATTTATTTTATTGGGGATTGAAATGGGATAAAGGATTTATCGAAGGAGCTGATAATTATTCTAGTCCCGTCCGGAATTCGGAGGGGAAAGAACGAGATAAATGACCAGAAATAACGTCCATTTCTGTTCAAGATATTTCAGTTTGAGTAGTATTCGACCAATCGATTTGGACCCTTTTTTCTGAGAGCTGAAAAATAATGCGTGACAATCAATACCAAATTCCCGACTTATATTTGACACTTTGGACCCTATTTTAGGGAGTTGACCCTTTCTATAATTCAGTAATCCTCAATTCATTTCTAGAATTTACAAGATTATTATTCGAAAAGTCAAACATGATAAAAGGGTGGCTGAAAAACTTCATTTTCAAAATTCCATGAATTTTAGATTCCATGTTTATTTTTAATGAAAAAAGAATTATTTTCAGAACTGAATAAAATTTAAAAACAAACTGATATGATTTAATGATCCTTTATTTGAGTTTTGTCTTTCTTTAAAGATTTTTTTGTTTGTTTTTTTAAATTACCACCTTTTTAAATATTGTAATGAAAATATTTTCACTCATTTTGAAAAAAAAGTTATAGGAAAATGTGAAGCAAGTAAGAAATAATTATTATTATCATTTGAATTTTTTATTTGAATTTTCAACTACAAATGATAAATATTAAGAAAAAGTGGAAAACTTATATTTTCGGTAAACAAAATTTTTCAAACATAAAAAAAATTAATTCCCAAATTTCAAATTAATTTTCAACATAATTATCTACTTTAAAAAATACCGTTAAAAATTAATTTTAAAGCAACAATCAAATAATTTTCAACACAATATATGAATTTACAAAAAAAAGCAGTTCAGTTTTCAAAGAAAGGTAAATTTACAAAAAAAATGTAAAAAGTGAAATTTTTAGTAAAATAAGTAATTTCCCATAAAAAACGAATCTTCAACTGAAAAAGAGAAACCATAAACTCAATATAGAAACATTACATTTAAAGTTTGAAACATTAAGTTTAACATCAAAGAAAAAAAATCATTTTCAATATGAATTTTCCAAAAAATCACTAAAATTAAAAAAAAAATACGCAAAAGTTTAATTTTCAATAAAGTAAGTAATTTAAAAAAAAACAAATTTTTAACTAAAAAGATCCAGTGTTACTCCAGATGGAAAAAGTACATATTTCGTTTAAAAAATTTATTTGAAAACAGAAAAAAATCTGATTTTTGATAAAATATATGAATTTATCATAAAAGCAGTTAAATTTTCAACCAAAAAAATAATAATTTACAACAAAAGATGAAAAAATTGAACTTTACCAGAAGAGATGAATTTTAAAATCAGAAAGATGAATTTTTAAATAAAAGAATTTATTTTTCACCTTTAAAAACCAATTTTTAAAAATAAAATACATAAATCCATAAAAAAAGGACATTTTAATTTTCAACTACAAAAGATAAATAATTAACAAAAAGTGGAAGACTTATATTTTCGGTAAAAAAAATTTTAAACCTAAAAAAATTAATTACTAACAAATTTTTTAATTTTTAACTGTAAAATGAGTAATTTTCAACCAAAAAAATCCATTTTTAACTTAATTTTCTACTTCAAAAAAATTAAATTCAAAAAATTAAGTTAAAAACAACAATGAAATGATTTTTGACCAAATATATGAATTTACCAAAAAAAAGCAGTTCAGTTTTCAACCATAAAAGATGAATTTGCTTAAAAAAATTGAAAAAGTCAAATTTTTAGTAAAGTAAGTAATTTTCAAAAAAAAAAAAACGAATCTTCAACTGAAAAAGTGAAATCATCAATTTAACACAAAATCACTTGAATTTAAAATAAAAATAAATTTACAAAAAAAAGATGCAAAAGTTAAATTTTCAATAAAGTAAGTAATTTTCAAAAAAACTACAAAAACAAATTTTTAACTAAAAAGATCCAGTTTTAACTCCAGATGGAAAAATTACATTTTTCGTTTAAAAAATTTATTTTAAAACAGAAGAAAATCTAATTTTTAATAAAATAATATGAATTTATCATAAAAGAAATTATATTTTTAACCAAAAAAATATTAATTTACAAAAAAAGATGAAAAAGTTGAACTTACAGTTAAAAAAGTAATGGTAAGTAAAAACTAAGTAATTTCCAGCTCAAAAAAATAATTTTTAGAGAATGAGAAACATTTGTTCAACTAAAAAATATCAATTTATCAACTCTAAATGGAAAATTTACCTTATTAGTTTAAAGAATTAATTTTAAATAAAGAAAAACAAATTTTGAACAGAATAGTTAAATTATCAACTAAAGCTTATTGAATTTACACCTTTTTGGTGAAAAATGAACTTTTTGTTAAAATGTATATTTTTAGGTTGAAAATTCAAAAGTTTTTTAGGTAATTTATCCTTTTGGCTGAAAAACTCCAAATTTTGGTTTAAAAATTAACGTATTTTTTAGAAACTCGTCTCTTTTGTTAAAATATTTATTTTTTGTTGAAAATTCAACTATTTACTAATTATTCTAAATGAAAATTGGCGTGATTATTAAGAGTGCGAATAAAGTGCGTGGTACTGCATTTGTAGGAAGTTTGTTCGGAGATGCGTAGTCGAATGTTTTATTCCACTTATAAAATATTTTAAATCAAAATTGTCGTCATTGTTAAGAGTGCGATTAAAGTGTGTGGTACTGTGGTTTTAGGAAAAATATCTGGCAATGCGTGGTCGAATGTTTTATTTCATTTATAAAATATTGTAAATGAAAATTGTCGTGTTACTTCATTGATCAAATATTCTAACAAAAAATTATTGTTATAGTTAAGAGTGCGACTGAAGTGTGTGGTACTGCGGTCATAGGAAGAATTTCTGGCGATGCATAGTCAAATGTTTTATTCCACTTATGGGTCATTTACAAAATAATAAAATAAATTATTAACTCAAAATGGAAAGTTTATATTATTAGTTTAAAAAATTGATTTTAAAACAAGAAAACCAAAGCGATGAATCCTTAATCAGGAAAAAATTTATTAACAAAGTAGTTCAATTTTCAAGCAAAGAGTATAGAGACTGAAAAATTTTTGTTTAAAAATTAACTTTTTTTCTAGACACTCGTGTTTTGTTAAATATTGATATTTTACTAAAAATCAATATTTCTTGATTAAAAATTGACGTATTTTGTTAAAAAGTAAACTATTTTCATAAAAATTAATCTTTTGGTTAAACTTTTAACTATTATTTTCACTTTTTTTAAATTAAAAATTCAAATACTTGGTTGATAGCTGAACTATTTTATAAAAAATTAATTTGTTGTTGTATATGCATCTCATTGGTTGAATTCATTTTTCAAGATTCATTAGTTCAGTTAAAAATTAAATAATTTAGTGGAAAATGTAAATATTTTGTTTAAATGTTTTTTTATTAGATGAGAATTCTTTTTTCAATCAAAAATGTAACTACTCTAATTTTTGGTTAAAAATTGATATTTTTATTTTAAATTGATCGTTTATAGTTGACAATTTAAGTATTTTGTTAATAATTGTTATTTATTTGGTCGAGAAATAATTTATACTTTATGTTTTTCTTTAACAAGCAAGTGCCCTTTTAGCCCCACTGTCCGATTAGCCCGTATTTTTGAAAATTTCTGTTTTTGGGTAGAAAATTAATATTTTTATTTTCAAGAAAATGTGTTGTAAGAACACGGATCGAAGTTCTTGTCTACAAGGGATAAAGAAACTCCTTTCGTCCATAAATTTAATAATCTGCCAGGCACAAATACAAAAGATAATCTGCCAGATTTGAACTCGGTTCACGTACCACTTGGGTTTTTTACCTCCCTTCAGATATACAACCTCTCAGAAGAAAATATGAGCTCGATCGAAAACTTTAGTTAAAGAGGCTTTTTTTATATATCCTACTTGAGAAACAACTTTTATGAATCAAAAATTAGATACACCCTTGAATAATAAAACATTTTACATTAATTACCATAATTTTTTTTCTTTCATCATAATATATTATATTATATTTTTGTTTTTAGAGGAGGAATGATATTTTGCCGAAAAATAAAACTACCGAAAATATAATCTATAAAAAACGGAAAAAAATTAAAATTTTAATTAAGTGATATAAATAAAGATACCGAAAATGTTTATTAATTAATAAAAAGCGACTAAAGCATCATTTTTTTCTGCTACTTTCGAATTAAAAACGTTCAAAACTGAAGAAAAATTAATAAAATGTTTTAGAATTCAATACCCCGACGAATACGAAAGTCTGGATCTCGGAACATTATGGGTACGTGGGTTAGCGTTCGTAAATTATATGGTTATTATGGCCCAGTCAATCAAATACAATTGAAGAAAAATTTATGAAATCTTTTTTAATAAACCATGTTCCAATTAAAAATATTTTAGATATTTCTAAATTCTTCAAGTTCCTTTAAATTTCACTTTTGGAACAATTCCAATTGGTTCGATATTATGCAAGGTGTTAGACAAGGCTTCTTTATGTCCTCGTGGTTATTCATCATATTAATGGGCAAGTAACTAAGAATGGTCCTCTAAAACAAAAAAGGCGTGGCTCTCGGGACATTGAAGGTACGTGGGTTTAGCGTTTGTAGATAATAACATTGCTACGGAAGTCAATCGAAGACAATTTAAGAAAAAAATAATAAATTATTTGAATTACGAACGTTCCCAATTCAAAGTAGTTTAGACATTTCTAAATTCTTTAAGTTTCTTTAAATTTCATTTTTGGAACTATTCGAATTGGTTCGATATTATGCAAGGTGTTAGAAAAGGGTGCTTTATGTCCTCCTGGTTATTTATTATATTCATGGGCAAGTGACTAAGATTGGCCCTCTAAAACAAAGAAGGCGTGGCTCTCGGGACACTAAAGGTACGTGGGTTAGAGATAGTAGATAACAAGATTGTTATGGCAGTGAATCGAAGACAATTTAAGAAAAAATTATGCCATTATTTGAATTACGAAGGTCTCAATTCCAAATAGTTTAGAAATTTCGAAATTATGCAAGCTGTTGGACAAGGGTCCGTTTAGTCCTCGTAGATATTCATTCTATCCATGGAAAAGTGTCCAAGAATGGCCCTTTTAAACAAAGGAGGTGTGGCTCTCGAGACAGTGAGGGTACGTGGGTTAGCGTTTGCAGATTATAAGAATTTTATGGGAGTCTATCAAAGAAATTTGAAAAAAAATTGTGAAAATTTTTTTATTAACAAGTTTCCAATTCAAAGTATTTCAGACATTTCTAAATTCGTCTAGTTTCTATAAATTTCACTTTTGGAACAATTCCAATTGGTTCGATATTATGCAAGGCGTTAGACAAGGGTGCTTTATGTCCTCCTGGTTATTCATTATATTCATGGGCAAGTGACTAAGAAAGGCCCTGATTAAAAAAAGAAGGTGTGGCTCTAGGGAAAATATTGGTAAGTGGGTTAGAATTCGTAGATAATAAGATTGTTATGGCAGTCAATCGAAGAAAATTTAAGAAAAAATTATGCAGTTATTTGTATTACGAACGATCCAATTCAAAATAGTTTAGAAATTTCTCAATTCTGCTGGTTTCATTTAAATTTCACTTTTGGAATAATTCCAATTGGTTCGATATTATGCAAGTAGATATTCATTCTATCCATGGGCAAGTGTCCAAGAATAGCCCTTTTAAACAAAGAAGGTGTGGCTCTCGAGACAGTGAAGGTACGTGGGTTAGCGTTTGCAGATTATAAGATTGTTATGGGAGTCAATCAAAGAAATTTAAAAAAAAATAGTGAAACTTTTTTTATTAACAAATTTCCAATTCAAAGTATTTTAGACATTTCTAAATTCGTCTAGTTTCTTTAAAATTCAATTTTAGAACAATTCCAATTGGTTTCATATTATGCAAGGTGTCAGCTATTCATCATTTTAAGGGATGGAATTATTTTAATGATTTTATTGTTTAAGAATAACTGTTTTTGACGAAAAGCGTGTGGATCTCGGGACACTAAGGGTACGTGGGTTAGAGTTCGCAGGTGATAAGGTTGTTATAGCAGAGTCAATCGAAGACAGTTGAAAAAAAATGTATGGAATGTTTGTGAATTGAAAACGTTTAAAATAACAAATATTTTAGATAGGTCTGATTTTAAAAAAGGACAATATTTCAATTAAAATGAAAATGAATGGAACCTTTATCATTTCGAAATAAAAGCGTTTAAAATTAGATAATTTTAAATTGAAACAAATTTGTTGTTTAGGAAGGGCTTGGAATTGAAAACTAAATGGTATATTTTAAAGTAAAAGCTTTTAAAATTATAAAAATAAAAATGTTTGTATTCAATCAAAAAAATTATGACTGAACGTAAAAATTGATTTAATAAACTCTTCTAAAATCAAACAATAAATTAATATTTATTTTCACTTTCAAAATAACAAGCAATTTAAAATGGGAATTTTTTTAAAGGCCAAAAAATATTTCAAATCATTTGGAGTACCTCGAATTATAGAAATCTGTTTTAAAAATTATGGAATCTCTTAAAATACCCAAAAATATTTCAAATTCTCGGAAATTTTTTGATATCCATTAAAATTTTATTATTTAATATCCTGTTAAATCTTTTGAAATTTCTTGATATGTTTAAAGCTCTTGAATATTAAAAAAATATCCCTTGAATTATTTTTAAGTACTTCAAATACTTAAATTTTTTTAAACTATTGAAAATTACTGAGAATTTTTTAAAATTTCATAAAATCTGTCAAATGCTTTAGAATCTTTTAAAATATTCTAAAGTGATGAAAATTTTTGACATTTTTGCAAATACCTTAAAATATTTGAATTTTTTTAAAAATTCTGAAATATTTTTAATTTAAAAAATTTTTTTAAAATACTATGAAATCTTTTGGATGCTTTGAAATTTTTTTAAGACACTTGAAACTTTCTTAAAATATATAAAATGCTTTGGAATATTTTTAAATATACAAAAATAATTAAAATCCTAGTCAATTTAAAAAAAAAATTTGAAATTTTTTAGAAGATGGAAAATTATTTGTAATTTTTAAAATATCGGAAAATCTTTTAAATGTTTGATATCACTTTAAATTATTGAAATCAACTTACAATTTTTTCTATTTTTTTTAATATCCTAAAGTAAGATACTTTAAGTCCTGTAAAATATTTTGAAATCCTTGATATTTTCAAAAATACAATACAAGAAGATTTTTATTTAAAGAGCAATAATTGAAAGAAATTTGCATTAAGAAAATTTGTCTTCACTTATTGTTATTTTAAATTGGAACAATATTTTTAAAAAATACGCTGAACATTAAAAAAATTTTGTAACAAAAATTTCATTATTGTATTTTAAATTAATAAATAATATTTATTGAAAGCTTCCTTAGTATCTTTCAAAAAACCTTAAAATATTTCAAATCCTTCGAGATCTTTTAAAATTTCTTTTAAAAATGATTGAAGTCAATTGAAATTTTTTTGAAGTTTTTGCAAATACCTTGAAATATTTTTAATACTTTGATTGAAATGCCAATTTTTAAAACAAATTTGAAATTTTTTTAAAGATTGAAAATTATTTGTTATTTTTAATATCCTAAAATGAGATACAAAAAATGCTGTAAATCTTTTAAAATTTTTCCTGACATTTACAATTTATTAAATATTTGTTTTTATTATTTTATTCTTTTTTATATTGTTAAAAAAAAGAAATTCACCATTCAAAAAAAATTTGCATTAGGAAAATTTACTTCACTTATTGTTATTTTAAATTTAAAAAATATTATTAAAAATACACTAAACGTTTAAAAAATTCTTTTATAAAGAAATTTCATTATCGTATTTTAAATAAATAAATAATATTCTTTAAAAAAATGTTCTAATGTGAATATTTTTTCTGTCGAGAATTTTACAGGGTTGGAAATATTTCAAACTCTTCAATAATAAGTTTTTCAATAATTATAATAATTTTCAATAATTTTTCTTTTTTGTTAATTATATTTCCTATATTTTTTAACATTCGATAATTATTTTTATCGTCAAAATTACCTCATCTCTGAGTCCGATGATCATTATTCATACGAAATATCTTGTCTCGACTCTAGACATTTAAAATTGATAAAAATTGTGCAAAAGTGTGTGTATAAGAAGCAGGAAATAAAAATAAAAAAATTGTTGAGGTTGACGCACTCGAGGGTAATTGTTAGGTATGTAGGCACGAGGCCGGGCGGTCGGTTACCGACCTTGCGTTATCGACCACGGCCGTAATGCCTGATTATCGGTAAAAGCAATAAAGTCTTATCACAATGGATTTAGAGACGAAGTGTGGTAAAACGTAAGCTTTGGTATGCAATTCCTCACGTGCCCACTTCCGAGAGGTACCTGGGTTCAATCGCCGTACCACAAGGACAAATAACAAATCTTCTTTGATTGATGGATAATTATGAAAAAATTAAATAAATTAAAAATTAGTCAAAGAACGCGCCTTCAGTTCAGAAAAAAAGGATTTATACTATAATATGCTCACCACTTTCCTCTACTCACCCTTTTCCCCGACTCACCACTTTCCTCTGCTCACCCTTTTCCGCGCTCACCACTTTCATCTGCTCACCCTTTTCCGTGCTCACCATTTTCCTCTGCTCAACCTTTTCCCTGCTCACCATTTTCCTATACTCACCCTTTTACCCTGCTCACCACTACTCTACTAGCTCTCCCTTCACTTCAGTCACTCGTGACCGTTATTAAATTACGTAACAGCTAAATGGGGGGAGGGGGGAGAGATTTTGTTACAATTTGTCACGGAAGGGGGGAGGGGCTCCTACACTCATGTACGTAATTTTTGTAATTTGGCAAATATTTTCACTTGAAAATTATAGTTTTAGATATAAATTTTAGTATTTGGTTGAAAATTTAGCAATTTTCTTAAATAGATATCCTCTTTGGTGGCAAATGTATTAATTTTATTTAAAAATTATTTTTAATTTTAATCTTAAATTTATATTTTGTTGCTTATAAGTCAACTGAAATATATTTTGAATAAAAAATATTTTTTCTACAAATTTGTCTTTTTTATTTAAGAGTTTATCTTTTTAGTCAATATATTCCATCTTCCTTGGATAAAAATTTAATAATTTTTCTAAACAAATTTCTTGAAAATTTGTCTTTTTTCCTAAAAATTAATTTTTGTTAGTTGAAGATTTAACCATTTTGGCGAAACTTTATATTTTTGGAAAAAAGTAATCTCCTTGATTGAAAATTCATGTTTTTTATTGAAAATTGCATTTTTTAGTTGAAAATTAAACTCTTTGATCAAAAGTTTATGTATTTTGTTGAATATTCGTCTTTTTTAGCCAGCAATTAATATTCTTGGTTAAAAAATCGTCCTGTATGAATTATTCTAAAAAAAAAAAATTTTTTATTTTATATTTATTTATTATTACATATTCTGTTACAAAAATCACCTTTTTTGGTTTTCTGATTTAATAATTTAACTATTTGCTTAAAATGTTTTTTTTGTATGAAAAATTCATATTTACGTTACAATATTAATCATTTTATTGAAAAATGAGCTGTCTATTAAAAAATGCAATTTTTTATTCTGAAAATTCAACTATTTGGTTGAAAATGCAACCAGTTTTGGTTAAAATTTAATATTTTTTTATTATAAGTAATTTTTAAAAATTGTCAAAGATTTTCACCTGCAAATAATATTTTTAGAAATAAATTTTATTATTTGGTTAAAAATTTAGGAATTTTTTTAAATAGATTTCCTTTTTGGTCGCAAATTCAACTATTTTTTAAAAATTCGTCTTTCTGGGCTAAAAAATCTACTATTTTCGTAAAACACGAACCTTTTGTTTAAAATTGATATTTTGTTTATGGTAAGTCAACTGAAATATATTTTAGATAAAAAATATTTTTTCTAAAAATTTGTCTTTTTTATTTAAGAGTTTATCTTTTTAGTCAATAAATTACATCTTCCTTGGATAAAAATTGAACTATTTTGTTGAAAATTCAACTATTTCCTAGAAAATGTATTCTCTGTTTAAAATTCGTATTTTTGTATTGAAAAATCAATTCAAATTTTTTTTTGAAAATTTTTAAAATACTTTTTGGTTCAAAATTCGACTATTTAATAGAAAAATAGCTTATTGTTTACAATCCTTTTTTGGCGTTCGAAAGTGAACTGGAATGTTCTTTGCATCAAAATTTATTTATTCTTTATTTTTTTTCCAAAATTCATCTGCTTTAGAAGAAAATAAATTTTTTCAAACTATTTTATAGAAAATCTACTTTTTGTTTAAATTTCATTTTTAGTGTTAAAAATTCATTTTTTTAGAACAAATTTCATCTTTTTTTTTAATTAAAACTTCCTCTTTTTTATTAAAAATTTCATCTTTCATGGATAAAAATGCAACTATGTAATATTTTGTTAAAAATTCATCCTTTTTGTTTTTGACACTATTCGTCTTTTTCGATTAAAAATTTAATTTTTTCTTAGAAAGTTTTGTTTTTTAATTCATATTTTGAACATGAAAAGTCCATTGGAATCTTTTATGAATAAAAATTTAACTATTTCAAACATTAAAAAAAAATTAAAATTAAATTATTAAAATTAAACTATTTTGTTAAAAATATATCCTTTTTTATGAAAAATTCGTCTTTTTGGATTAAAAATTTAATTTCTTTCGTAGAAACTTATTCTGGTATTTCTTTTCAAATAGAAAACTCATCTATTTTTTATTCATAGTTTATCATTTTGATATAAAAAATCTTCTATTTTAGTAGAAATGTAATTTTTTAAATGAAAAGTCTACTTTTTATTTAGGAATGAATTTTGTTTATATTTTTAGTTGAAAATTCTCATTTCTGGGTAAATTAAAAAAATTATCCTGGTTTGAAATTTCACTCTTGTTCTGTAAAAATCATATTTTTGTTTAAAAATTCAATTTTCAGAGATAAAATTTATCTTTTGGCTTAAAGGTATAAAAATTTTAATAAAATTTTATCTTTTTCTTCATTGCAAAATTTTTATTTGTGGAAAGTTTGTCTTTTCGGGTTTAAAATTTCTTTTTTTTTTTGCAAATAAATTAAATCTTTTTGATTGAAATATAAACTATGATACGCTTTTATTAGGAATTTACCATTTTAGTTTGAAAATTCAAGTATTTTTTAAAACGCCATCTGTTATCGTAGAAAAGACTTTTTTTGTTTAAAATAAGTAAATAAATTTAAAATTTTTAATTTTTAATTTCGATTCCTGACTCCTCCTATTTACAAAGTTGTTAAAAAAATTTTTTAAACGAAGGGATGTATTAAATAGGAATTATTTTCTGGGGCTCTTTCGCTAAAATTCGCTTAAATTAAATTTTTTTCAAAATCGAACTAATTTCTTGATAATTTGTCTCTTTTTTCCCTAAAAATTATTTTTTTTTTTAGTTCAAGATTTAACCATTTTGTCAAAACTTTATCTTTTGGGAAGAAAAAAATCTCCTTGATTGAAGATTTACTTAATTCATTTAAAAATTGTATTTTTTAGAAAAAAATTAAATTATTTGATTGTTTTTGTTGTTGATTAAAAATTGAACTAATTTATTAGAAAATCATATTTTTTTTATTCAGACTTTTTTCTGTTTGAATTAAATTTTTTGGGTTGAATTATCAACTATTACATATTTTTTATCACTTTGTTGGGTTTCTTTTGACTAGCTTAATTTATTTGATGTGATATATTTTGATAATTGTTTATTTTATTATTTCATATTTATTTATTATTACACATTCTGTTATAAAAATCACATTTTTTGGTTGAAAACTGAACAGCCTTATAAAAAATTGATTTTTCTGATTTAATAATTAAACTATTTAGTTAAAAATGTTTCTTTTTTCATTGAAAATTCAGCTGTCTTTTAAAGAATGCAACTTTTTTGTTCTGAAAATTGAACTATTTTTTTTTTATTTTTTTTATTTTTATCTTTGCAGGTTAAAAGTTTAACTTTTTTTAAAAGTTTGTTCCGTTTACTTGAAATGTTAATTCTTTGGTTTAAAATTATCTACTTAGACAAAAATTAATAATATTTTTTTTAATTTAACCAATTTAATTGGAAGTTCATCTTTATATTCGCAAATTAACTGTTGTGTTCAAAAGTCATCTCTTTAGGCTTAAAAGTCACTTTTTTATATTCAACTTTTAATCTTGAAAAGTAGACACTTTTGGTAAAGATTTGTTTTTTGAAAATTTATTAACTTAATCTTTTATTGAAAATTCAAATAATTGGTTGAAAGTTTATTTTTTTTATTAAAAATTCGAATAGTTGGTTGAAAAGTCATATTTGGGATGAAGCTTTAACTCTTTGGTAAAAAATTAATATTTTTTATTAAAAATTCTATCATTTGTTTGAAAATAAATCTTTTTTAAATCAAAATTCGAAAATTGTATTGAAAATTCAACTTTGGTGTGAAAATTCAATTATTTTGTTGAAAATTAAATTATTTGTGTTAGAAGTTTCATACTTTTAAATCAAAATTTCCAACAATTCGTCGAAAATTAATATTTTTTTCTTAAAAATTCTATCATTCGCTTGAAAAGTTATCTTTGGTTTGATGATTTTACTGTTTGGTTGAAAATTCTGATTTTTGTGATTTTTAAAGTTAAATCGTTTTTCATCAAAAATTCGAATAGTTGGTCGAAAATAATAATTTTTTAATTGCAAATTCCACCATTTGGTTAAAAATTTATCTTTTTTATTCAAAATTCGAACAGTCGATTGAAAAATCATATTTGGGATAATGATTCAACTATTTGGCTGAAAATTAATATTTTTTTATTTACAACTGCAACATTTTCTTGAAAATAGATATTTTTTTAATAAAAGTTTTGAAAATTTAATTATTTTGTTGAAATGCAATTATTTGTGTTAAAAGTGTTATTTTTTTAAATTAAAAATTCTAACAATCGGTTGAAAATTAATTTCAAATTTTGATCATTACTTGAAAATATATTTTTGGTTTGAAAACTCAACTTTGGTTGCACAAATCAATTATTTTTTTGAAAATGCAATTATTTGTGTTTGAAGTTTGATCTAATTTTATTAGAAATTCCAAAACTTAACTATTTTTTTAAAAATGTAGAATTTTTTGGTTCAAGATAATCTTTATTCAATAAGAATGCAAATAATTGGTTTAAACTTTATTATTTTTTTTTAAATTCGAATAGTTGGTTGAAAATAATCATTTTTTTTATTAAAAATTCCACGATTTGGTTAAAAATTCATCTTTTTTATTAAAAATTCAAACAGTTGAGTAAAAAATCATATTTGGAATAAAGATTTAACTATTTGGTTAAAATTAATATTTTTTATTGAAAATTGCAACATTTGTTTAAAAATAGATCTTTTTTTAATAAAAATTTCGAAAAGTTTCTTGAAAATTCATTTATTTTGTTGAAATGCAATTAATTGTATAAGAAGTGTCGTTCTTTAAATTTAAAATTCCGAAAATTGGTTGAAAATTTATTTTTTTAAATTCAAATTTCGATCGTTTACTTGCAAATTCATTTTACGTTTGACAACTCAAATTTGGTTTGAGAAATAAATTATTTTTTTGAAAATGTAATTATTTGTGTTTGAAGTTTGATCTTATTTTATTAGAAACTTCAAAATTTCTTAAAAATTTATCTTTTTTATTACAAGTTCGAAAATTTTATGAAAATTCAACTTTGGTTTGAAAACTTAACTATTTTCCTGAAAATACAGATTTTTTGGTTCAAGATAATCTTTATTCAATAAAAATTCAAATAATTGTTTAAAACTATATTTTTTTATTAAAAATTCGAATAGTTGTTTGAAAAATCATATTTGGCATTAAGCTTTAACTATTTGTTTGAAAATAAATCTTCTTTTAATATAAATTCGAAAATTTTATTGAAAATTCAATTTTGGTTTAAAAATTCAATTATTTTGTTGAAAATGCAATTATTTGTGTTAGAAGTTTCATTCGTTTAAATTAAAATTTCCAACAATTGTTTGAAAATTAATATTTTTTTATTAAAATTGCAGCATTTTCTGGAAAATAGATATTTTTTTAATAAAAATGTTGAAAATTTTCTTGAAAATTCAATCATTTTTTTAAAATGCAATTATTTGTGTTAATAGTGTAATTTTTTAAATTATAAATTCCGAAAAGTGGTTAAAAATTTATCTTCTTTTATTCAAATTTCGATAATTTACTTGGAAATACATTTTAGGTTTGAAAACTCAACTTTGGTTGGAGAAATCAATTATTTTTTTGAAAATGCAATTGTTTGTGTTTGAAGTTTGATTTTATTTTATTAAAAATTCCAACATTTCTTTAAAAAATTATCCTTTTTATTACAAATTCGAACCATCCTTTTTTAATAAAAATTCGACCTTTTGGTTGAAAATTAATCTTTTTTTGTTCAAAATTTAAAGATTTACTTGAAAACTCATCTTTGATTTGAAATTTTAAGTATTTGGTCAAATATTTATCTGTTTTTGGTTAAAGTTAAATATTTCTTTACTAAAAATTCAAGCAGATGCTTAAAAAAAAAACTTTGGGTTGAAAATTGAACTATTTGTAAAAATCAATTATTTTATTGAAAATTTAAATATTTGTTTAAAGTTTGATCTGTGTTTATTAAATATTACAAAATTTGGTTAAAAATCCATCTTTGTTTTGAAAACTTAACAATTTGGATGAAAATGCAGATTTTTTTGGTTCAAGATAATCTTTATTCTATAAAAATTTAAATTATTGGTTAAAACTTTTTTTTTCATTAAAAATTATAATCGTTGGTTGAAAAATCATATTTGGAATGAAGCTTGAACTATTTGGTAAAAATTAATATATTTATTGAAAATTCTATTATTTGTTTAAAAATAAATCTTCTTTTAATAAAAATTCGAAAGTTTTATTGAAAATTCAACTTTGGTTTGAAAATTCAATTATTTAGTTAAAAATGCAATTATTTGTGTTAGAAGTTTCATTCTTTTAAATTAAAATTTTCAACAATTGGTTGAAAAAAAATATTTGGGATAAAGATTTAACTATTTGATTGAAAATTAATATTTTTTTATTTAAAATTGGAACAGTTGGGTAAAAATCATATTTGGGATAAAGATTTAACTATTGGGTTGAAAATTAATATTATTTTTAAATTAAAAATTGCAACATTTGCTTGAAAAAAGATTTTTTTTTAATACAAATGTTTAAAATTTTCTTGAAAATTCAATTATTTTGTTGAAATGCAATTATTTGTTTTAGATGTATGATTTTTTAAAATTAAAAATTCCAACAATTAGTTAAAAATTAATTTTTTTAAATTCAAATTTCGATAATTCACTTGGAAATTCATTTTTGGTTCGGAAACTCAACTTTGGTTTGACAAATCAATTTTTTTAACTGCAATTATTTGTTTTAAAAGCTTGTTCTTAATTTATTAAAAACTTCAAAATTTCTTTAAAAATGTATCTTTTTTATTACAAATTAGAAATATGTGATTAAAAATTCATCTTTGTCTTGAAAACTTAACGAATTTTTTGGGAATGTAGAATTTTTTGGTTCAAGATAATCTTTATTCAATAAAAACTTAAATAATTGGTTGAAACTTTATAATTTTTTTTTTAAATTCGAATAGTTTGAAAATTTTCTTAAAAATTCAGTTATTTTTTTGAAAATGCAATTATTTTGATGAAAACGCAATTATGAAAAAAATTATTTTTTATTGAAAATTCCACCATTTGGTTAAAAATTCATCTTTTTTCTTAAAAATTCGACCGTTATGTTGAAGCTTAATCGTTATTCATTAAAGTTTAAACATTTGGCTGAAATTAATACTTTTTAATAAAAATTGAAAAATTTGGTTGAAATTCAGCCTTTTTTTATTTAAAATTCTATTATTTGTTAGAAGTTTCATTGTTTAAAATTAAAATTCCCAACAATTGTTTGAAAATTAATATTTTATATTAAAAATTCGAACAGTTGGTTGAAAAATCATTTTTGGGATAAAGATTCAACTATTTGGTTGAAAATTAATATTTTTTATTTAAAATTGCAACATTTGCATGAAAATAGATTTTTCTTTATTAAAAATTTTGAAATTTTTTTAAAAAATTCAATTATTTTGTTGTCATTTTTTTCAATTAAATATTCCGATAATTGGTTGAAAATTCATCTTTTTTTATTAAAATTTCGATCATTTACTTGGAAATTCATTTTAGGTTTAAAAAATTAACTTTGGTTTGACAAATCAACTATTTTTTTGAAAATGCAATTATTTCTGTTTGAATTTTGATCTTATTTTATTAAAAATTAATATTTTTTATCAAAAATTTGAAAATTTTATTAAAATGCAACTTTTTTTGGTTAAAGCTAAATCTTTCTTTATTAAAAATTCGAACAGTTAGTTGAAAAAAAATCTGAGAGTTAAAAATTCAAATGTTTGGTTAAAGATTGATCTTTTTTATTGAAGGTTAGACCATTTGGTAGAAAGTTGATCTTTTTTACTACAAATTCGAAACATCCTTTTTTTAAAAAATTCGAATATTTGGTTGAAAATCCATTCTTTTTATTAGAAATGTGGCCTTTTGCTAAAAATGCATTCTTTTTAATTAAAATGTCGACCAATTGTTTGAACATTCATCTTGGGTTTAGAAATTAAACTACTTATTCTAAATTTCAGCTGTTTTTCATTAAGAGAAATCTTTCTCGTTTGAAAAATTACCCATTCGGTTGAAAATTGTCTGTGAAATCTGCTAATTTACAAACCCGTACGCTCAGTTTAAGACACCCCTATACCGGAAAAAAGCATTCGTTCCCAAAGTGCCTCATCGAGGGAAAAAAATCAAAGTCACCCAAATTATTCAGGAGGAAAATTATGATATCAAACAAAGAGAGAGTCATAATAATAGTTGGATCCGACATGGTGAATTACAAAACGCATTTTATTATTTTGTCATGTCATCGACTTTGTTACGGCAAACCCGCTAAGATGCTATCGGCTCTGTCAACACGCCAACTTTTATTCACCAAATTTACCCACTAATTTCTGTCGAAGAACAGCTGCCAGGCTAGATTAGATTGCTCCCGGAGATTTTTTCAATCCATTATGTGAGTACTCACCATTATATCGGGATTGATCTATATATATGCTCCTACTTGGAATTTGGTATTTAGTCGAGCAGATTGTAAAATGAATAGAAATACGTACGTGAAAAAGGTTGAAATTAGCGGGCACCTGCTGAATTTGATTTTATCTGGAAATTAGACGTACCTGAAATATAAAAAAAAAGAAAGTGTTTGATGGCATTTTCAATTATTCAGAGATGAATACTCATTTTTTTTCGAGGGGTAATAGTATTCCCTGGGCGGGAATATGCCCGATTTGGCCCAAATATTATTCTTTGCTTCAAAAAAACGTTTTAGTGGTTCAAGATTTTTTATTTTCGTTTATATATATATATAAATTTTTAACCAAATGTTGGAATATGTAATAAACAAAGATCAAACTTCAAACAAATATTTAAATTTTCAATAAAATAATTGATTTTTCCAAATAGTTCAATCTTCAACCCAAAGTTGTTTTTTTTAATCAACTGTTTAAATTTTTAGTAAAGAAAGATTTAACTTTAACCAAAAACAGATCAATTTTGAACCAAATACTTAAAATTTCAAATCAAAGATGAGTTTTTAAGCAAATCTTTAAATTTTGAACAAAAAAAGATTAATTTTCAAACAAAAGGTCGAATTTTTTATAAAAAAGATAATTTTTTAAGGAAATTTTGGAATTTTTAATTAAATAAAATCAAACTTTAAACACAAATAATTGCATTTTCAAAAAAATAATTGGTTGGCGAAACCAAAGTTGAGTTTTCAAAACTAAAATGAATTTCCAAGTAAATGATCGAAATTTGAATAAAAGAAGATAAATTTTCAACCAATTTTCGAAATTTTTCATTTAAAAAATTACACTTCTAACACAAATAATTGTATTTTAAGAAAATAATTGAAGTTTCAAGAACATTTTTGAATTTGTGATAAAAAAGATACATCTTTAAAGAAATTTTGGAATTTTTAATAAAATAAGAATAATTTTCAACCAATTGTTGGAAATTTTAATTTCAAATAATGGAACTTCTAACACAACTAATTGCATTTTCAAAAAAATAATTGAATTTTCAAACCAAAGTTGAATTTTCAATAAAATTTTCGAATTTTTATTAAAAAAAGATTTATTTTTAAACAAATAGTTAAAGCTTAATCCCGAATATGATTTTTCGAACTATTCGAATTTTTAACAAAAAAATAAGGATTTAAACAATTATTTGAATTTTTATTAAATAAAGATTATCTTGATCCAAAAAATCTGCATTTTCAGGAAAATAGTTAAGTTTTCAAACCAAAGTTGAATTCCCAAGTAAATGATCGAAATTTGAATAAAAAGAGATATATTTTCAACCAATTTTTGTAATTTTTAATTTAAAAAAATG
>JAAAKG020204288.1:0-23204 GCA_010014905.2 Druon quercuslanigerum
AACTTTTTGGAAAATCCATTTTCTTCTTAGCAGCAAATATATCTTCTTTAGTTGCAAATTTAACTATATTTGGTTGAAAATTTATTTGTTAGTCAAAATTTAATAATTCTATTTAAAAAATCGATTATTTATTTTAATAATTAACTCTTTCTGTCTTTCTGCTAAAACATAATTTTAAAAATAAATTAAAAAGATTTAAAAAATAGAATAAAAATAAGAATTTACTTTTTTGTTGAAGATTCATAATTTTTAGTTGATTATTCAATTTTTTAGTTAAAAAATTAACTCTTTTTCGTGTTTCACTTCAAAAGTAAATAAAAAAAAAATTGCCTTTTTAGTAGAAAATTCACCTATATTTCATTAATTTTTTTTTTGTCAAAAATTCATTATATTAAATAAAAATTCATTTCTTTCGTTAAAAATTTAACAATTATTTGTAAAATTTCTTTTTTTTCTTGGTAGCAAATTTATGATCTTCAGTTGAAAATTTAACTATATTTTATGAAAATTAATTTTCTAATTAAAGATTAATAATTTTAGTTGAAAAATCAATGGTTTAGTTAAAAAATTAATACTTTTCAGTCTTTCTGCTTAAAAATAATTTAAAAACATTTAGAAAATCATTTTATTTGAAAATTTATTTCTTTGCCTAAAAATCTAACAATGTTGTTGAAGTTTTTTTTCCTTGTGTGTAAATTTATCTTCTTTAGTTGCAAATTTAACTATATTTTGTTAAAAATACATTTTTTGGTTTAAGATTCTTTTAAAAGATCATTTAAAAAATAAATTACAAAGATTTAAAAAATAAAAAATAAAAAAAAATTCGCCTTTTTACTAGAAAATTCAGCTATAGTTAGTTAATTTTTTTTTTTGAAAATTCATAATTTTAGTTGAAAATTCATTTCTTGGTTTAAAAATGTAACAACTTTGATAAAAATTCAATTTTTTAGTTAAAAAATTAACTCTTTTTCGTGTTTCATCTTAAAAGTAAATTAAATAAAATAAAATTTGCCTTTTTAGTAGAAAATTCAACTATTTTTCACTTAGTTTTTTTTCGAAGATTCATCATTTTAAATAAAAATTCATTTCTTTCGTTAAAAATTTAACAATTATTTGGAAAAGTTCTTTTTTTTCTTGGTAGCAACTTTATCTTCTTTAGTTGCAAATTTAACTATATTTGGTTAAAAATTAATTTTTTAGTTAAAAATTAATAATCTAAGTTGTAAAATCAATGGTTTAGTTCAAAATTTAACTCTTTCTGTCTTTCTGCTAAAAGATAATTTAAAAAAAAAATTAAAAATATAAAAGAATAAAAATAAAAATTCGCCTTTTCTCTAGAAATTTCAACATTATTTGGTTACTTCTTTATTTTAAGATTCATAATTTTAATTAAAAATTTATTTCTTGGAATAAAAATGAAGTTTCAACAAAGTTGTTACATTTTTATTCCAAGAAATAAATTTTCTATTAAAACTGTATTTGGTGAAAATTAATTTTTTAATTAAAGATTAATAATCTTAGTTGTAAAATCAATGGTTTAGTTAAAAAAATTAACACTTTTCAGTCTTTCTGCTAAAAAATAATTTAAAAACATTTAAAAAATATAATAAAAATAAAAATGAGCCTTTTTAGTAGAAAATTTATTTCTTTCCTTAAAAATTTAACAATTTTGTTAAAACAAATTTTCCTTGGGTGGAAGTTTATCTTCTTTAGTTGCAAATTTAACTATATTTAGTTAAAAATTAATTTTTTAGTTAAAAATTAATAATCTTAGTCGTAAAATTAATGGTTTAGTTAAAAATTTAACTGCTTCTGTCTTTCTGCTAAAAGATAATTTAAAAAAAAATTAAAATAAAAATTCGCCTTTTTTCTAGAAATTTCAACTTTATTTAGTTAATTCTTTATTTTAAGATTCATAATTTTAATTCAAAATTTATTTCTTGGAATAAAAATGTAACAACTTTCTTGAAAATTCATTTTTTTTTGCAAATTTTTAAGTAAAAAAGATAAATTTGCAAAAAAAAATGAATTTTCAACAAAGTTGTTACATTTTTATTCCAAGAAATAAATTTTCAATTAAAACTATATTTGGTGAAAATTAATTTTTTAATTAAAGATTAATAATCTTAGTTGTAAAATCAATGGTTTAGTTAAAAAATTAAAACTTTTTAGTCTTTCTGCTAAAAAATAATTTAAAAACATTTAAAAAATATAATAAAAATAAAAATGAGCCTTTTTAGTAGAAAATTCAACTATACTTGTTTACCATGTTTATTTCTTTTGAATATCCGTCATTTTAATTGAAAATTTATTTCTTTCCTTAAAAATTTAACAATTTTGTTAAACAAATTTTTCCTTGGGTGGAATTTTATCTTCTTTAGTTGTAAATTTAACTATATTTTGTTAAGAACTTATTTTTTAGTTTAAGATTCATCTAAAAAATCATTTAAAAAATAAATTAAAAACGTTTAAAAAATAAAAAAAAATTCGCCTTTTTAGTAGAAAATTCAACTATATTTGGTTAGTTTGTTTTTTAATATTCGTCACATTAATTAAAAATTAATTTCTTTGTTTAAAAATTGAACTTTTTTTAAATTAATTTTCTTCTTGATTCCACATTTATCTTCTTTACTCGATACTAACAAAATAATAATCATCTTTTTAAAAAACCCCTTTTTTGTATTTTGTTAAAAAATAATTTGTTCAACCTGATAACTGAACTACTCTGTTAGACTTTTATTCCGAAATGCTTAGAATGCGAGTGATACAGAAGGCGCGTGTCTCGATTAAAATTTAAAATTGTTTGTGATTAAATGCAAACAATTTCTACATATGTATGATACGATGTTATCACGAATTGTGATGGTGCGTCATGACTGGGCGAACCGGCGTGTTGACAAAATATTTCATTTCCCTTGCGATGGCACTTTCCTGAAGTCGTTTGATTTCAGCCTGACCGAAATCCTCGTCCGGGACTGATTGCGAGAGAGAGAGAGCGCCATTCGGAATAATACCTGTGCCAGCTCTCGTTCGCTGATCGACGCCCGATCGGGTCGCGCCTCGTCACGAGTCCCAATGGAAAATGTTTCATTTCCTAGCAAAGGGAAATTTGTCAAAGGATGAGTTTATCGCTGTAAATCAAGCCCCCCTATCGTGCAAGATATCGTCGAGTAATTAGACGTAAGTTTCCACCGTTGATCTCCCACGCGATTGCAATTGGTTCAGGCGCCCCCCCTCCCCCTCCCTCACTCGCGTCAACTTTCGGAAAAAATTAACCTTCATTTTATATACATATAGGCCTGCAAGCCCCTCTAATAAATATACCGTTCTAACGGAGATTTTTCTCTCAATGAGTAACGTGCCTCGTCTGTCAAAGTGGTGACTACTTTCGCTCATCAAGGATCCGCGATTCGATTCTTCCCTTCTGACCAGTCTCGACGTTTGACCATTTTCGACCGCTTACCTTTTTCGACGGCTCACCTTTTTCTACGGCTCACCTTTTTCGACGGCTCACCTTTTTCGACGGCTCACCATTTTCACATTTTTTGTTGTGCGGATTTTAGAGTGAAGTGAAGGAGTTCTTTGGGAATTTGTGAAGTTGTGTGATTTTTTGGGAAACTGTTTTTGGTGACATGAGACTGAAAATATTTAGTGAAAATTGTTAAATATGCACGGGGCCTGGAAGTGTGTTTTAAAGCCGATGTTGATCGTCAGTAATTGGTGGCGAAGATTGTTTCCAGATCGTACGTATGAGTTTTCTTTTGTAAATATTTGTGGGTAACCAATTGAGTGACCCAAATTTGATGAGATGATTTTGTCGAGTTTTCCAAATACGGAAAAATTTTAATTCTTGGGAGTAAGTAAAATTGGCGGAAATATTAATTTTTTAAATTTTAAGAGCGGAATTTTAAAATTCTCGAAAATAGTTCAGAAAATTGTAAATGACCAAATTTGAAAGTTTTAGCAAAACCAGAAGATTTAATAATTTTTTACATCATCGTTATTTTTTTTCTTAAAACAATCTTATATTTTTTATAAAAATTAATTTATTTTGTTGTGGTTGAAAATTTATCTTCTTTAGTTGAAAATTCTACTATATTTGGTTACAAATTCTTTTTTTAAATTTAAACATTTTACTTGAAAATGTATTTATTTCCTTAGAAATTTATGTTTTTTGTAGAAAATTTTTATTTTGAGGTAGAATATTAATCTTCTTAGCAAAATTTATTTCTTTGATTAAAAATTCTTTTTTATAGTTAATAATTAATTATTTTAACTAAGAATGTAGCTATTCCATTTTTGGTTCGAAATTTATCTTTATTATTTGAAAATTCGTCTTTTTGGTAGAATACTCAACAATATATATTGTAACAACATTTTTTTAAATGTTCAAATTTTTTGAATTCCGAAAAATAATGAATTCACGAAATTTTAAATTCTCAAAAATAGTAAATTGCTGATCAAACAATCGAAAAATTTGAATATTATAGCAAGAATAAAATATTCAATCTTTTTTTCTGTCAGAATGATCTTATATTTTCTTTATTATAATTATAAAATTTACTATTTTCGGTTATTTGAAAATTTGGAATTTTAATTATTCAGGAATTTAAAATTTTAATATTTTCCGTAATTTAAAAATTCGAAAATTCACTTTTTTCGAGAATTTAACAATTCAGTTTTAAAAATTTTGGAAGTTTAAAATTTGCAAATTCAGAATTTTTCTAATTTCTGGAAATTGAGATTTTTCGAAACTGGATAAATTAAGGAATTTGAAAATTCGGAGTTTTCCTAACTTCAGGAATTACCTATTTTTTGAAATTTAATGAATTACGAAATTCCAGGAATTTGTGGAATCGAAGGTTTTATTTTTTTAGTTTAACTTTTTTCGGAATTTGAAATTTCGTGAATTGTCACTTTTTGGAAAAATTCCGTTTTGGAATTTATTTTTTCGGTAATTTTCCACATTTTCGAAATTGAAAATCCTCAAAACTAAAAAATAAAAATCCTAACAATATTTACTCTCGAAATTTGAAAAGCTAAATTTCCCACTTCTCGAAAATAGTGAATTCCTGGAATTTCTAATTCCCGAAAAAAGTAAATTTCTGAAATTTCAAATCCCGGAAAATTGTAAAAAGCCTAATTTTAAAAATCGATCAAAAAAATATTTAATTATTTTTTATTCTCGAAAAAGAATCTTTTGGAAATTTACTATTTTTAAGAATTTGGTAAATCTGGATTTTACCAATTTTAGGGTGTTTTTTAAAACTTTTTACTTTTTCGGGTTTTTCCGTATTCTGTATCTTGGAAAATCGGAAAAATAATGTCCTGAAAATATTAGTTCCCGAAATTTTAAATTGAGGCAACATTTTTTTATCTCGGCCTAAAAAATCAATTTGCGAATATTCTGCATGGAAAGAAAAAAAAATTAATCCGAATTTTTTAATTTCTCTTAATCTCTTTTTATCTGAGACCGTAATCGAAAATGCTTCCAAAATATATTTAAAAAATCGCATTTTTTAGGGAATTTTTTTTTACAAATAACTTTTTAGTTAAATTTATAGGATAAAATCACTATAGTCACTTTTTTTTAAAAGTAATAATTTTGCTCACATTTTTTCGATTCCTTTGAATTTTTTTGAATGATTTTTAATTCTCTTGCATTTCTTTTAATGTTCTCAAATTGTTTCTATTCACATGAATTCTTCTAAATTCACTCAATTCATTGAATTTTCCTTTTTTTTTTTTAATTCCTTGAGTTATTTTGAATTACATGTGAAATCTTTAGAATTCCTTTGAAATTCACTGATTTATTTTTTATTTATTTGAATTAAATGAAATATTCCTGCATGTTAAAAGTGTTGTTCTATTCATTGAATTATTTTTAATTTATCTTGATTTCGTATGATGTTTATCGAATTCTTCTAAATTTCATTGAATTCTTCTAAATTCACTTCAGATTTTCTAAACTCAGCAGGTCAATTCGAATTTTTCTCAATTTTTTTCAATTAATTTGGATTTTATTATGAATTATTATTAAGGTATCCCGAATGCTTTTAAATCCTTTTAAATTCTTTAGACTTTTTTCCTTTACCCTGATTATTTTATTTACCTAATTTCTTTAAAATTCAATATTTCACTGATTTTTGTTAATTCATCCTGATTTCTCTTAAAACCACATTAAATTCTTTTTTGGTTTATTAAATTTTTTTGAATTCCTTTGAATGTTTCTCAGATTATTCTCAACTTAATTAATATATGATTTCTTCAATATTTTAGAATTATCTTCAATGTACATGAATTCTTCTAAACTCACTCTAATTAGGTTGAAATCAATCTAATACTTTTTAATATTTTTCAATTCATTCGAATTCATTTGGAATTCAACCTAAATTCTTAAAGGTGTATATTGAATTCTCTTAAACGTTTTAAAAATTCTCTTGAATTTTTTTAGGGTAACTTGATTTTTTTATTCATTTGAATTCTTTTGTGTATTAAATTTTTTTGAATTCCTTTGAATGTTTCTCAAATTATTTTCAACTTAATTAACATATGATTTTTTAAATATTTTAGAATTATTTTCAATGTGCTTGAATTTTTCGAAACTCACTCCAATTAGGCTGAAATCAATGCAATACTTTTTAATATTTTTCAATTCATTTGAATTCATTTGGAATTCAAACTAAATTTTTAAAAGTGTATATTGAATTCTCTTAAACTTTTTAAAAATTCTCTTGAATTTTTTGAGTGTAACTTGATTTTTTATTCATTCGGATTCTTTTGAATTCTCAGTTAGCATACAGTTTTTTTGGATCCCCATGAATCTTTCTCAACTAATACCAACTTCAGTGAATTCAATAATTTAAAAAAAAATATTTTGGAATTTCTTTTCAATTCGCTTGAATTCATTTACAATTCACTTTAAACTCTTATTAATTTATCCTAAATACTCTCATGTTCACCTTGAATTCTTAGGTATTTTATCAAATTTTTTTTGAATTCCCTGGAATTTTTCTTAATTTATTTCAAGTTTAAAGCATTCAATGATTTTTTTTAATTTACATATTTTCAATTCCCTTTGAATTCTGTTAAATTCCCTCCAATTTAAATAAATCAAACCAATACTTTTTAATTATTTTCAACTATTTTCAATTTATTTTGAATTCACCTAATTTCCTATCGTTAATCCTGAATTATTTTTAATACTATTTAATACTATATATAATACTTTTTATTACTATTAAATTCTCTTGAATTTTTTTAAATTTGCCTTGTTATTTTTATTAGGTTGAATTCTTTTAAATTCGTGGAATTCTACTCAATTAATTTTTTTATATATCCTGAATTCTTTTTAATTTACATTAAATTCATAATTTTTTATCAGATTCTTTTTAATTCCCTTCAGTTCAGCAGTCAATTCACTCAATTCATTGAATTTTCCTAATTTTTTTAAATTCCTTGAATTATTTTGAATTACATCTGCAATCTTTAGAATTCCTTTGAAATTCACTGATTTATTTTTTATTTATTTGAATTGAATGAAATTTTCCTGAATGTTAAAAATGTCGTTCTATCAATTAAATTATTTGTAACTTATCGTGATTTTGTATGAATTTTATCGAATTCTTTTAAATTTCCTTGAATTCTTCTAAATTCACTCCATATTTTCTAAAAACAGCAGATCATTTCGAATTTTTCTCAATTTTTTTAATTTATTTGGAATTCACCATGAATTATTATTAAGGTATCCTGAATGCTTTTAAATCCTTTCAAATATTTTAGACTTTTTTTCATTATCCCTTATTATTATATTTACTTAATTTCTTCGAAATTCACAGATTTATCTTAAAACCGCATTAAATTCTTTTTTCGTGTATTCAATTTTTTTGAATTCCTTTGAATGTTTTTTAAATTATTCTAAACTTAATTCATATATGATTTTTTTTTTTTTATATTTTAGAATTATTTTCAATGTTCTTGATTTCTGCTAAACTCACTCCAATTAGGTTGAAATCAATGTAATACTTTTTAATCTTTTTCAATTCATTTGAATTCATTTGGAATTCAAACTAAATTCTTAAAAGTGTACATTAAATTCTCTTAAAATCTTTTAAATTCTCTTGATTTTTTTTTAGTGTAACTTGATTTTTTTATTCATTTGAATTCTTTTGAATTCACTTAATTTTGTTCATTGCATTTTTTTGTTGTAATTTATCCTTCATTTTTTTCTATTTCATCTTGAATTCTCAGTCAGCATAAAATTTGTTTAGATCCCCATGAACCTTTCTCAACTAATACCAACTTCAATGAATTTAATACTTTTTCACAAATATATTTGAATTTTTTCAATTCTCTTGAATTTATTTATAATTTACTTTAAATTCTTATTAATTTATCCTAAATACTCTCAAATTCACCTTGGATTCTTAGGCATTTTATTAAGTTTTTTTGAATTCCCTGGAATTTTTCTCAATTTATTTCAAGTTTAAAGAACTCAATGATTATTTTAAATTACGTATTTTTAATTCCCTTGAATTTAGTTGAATTCCCTCTAGTTTTTCTAAGTGAATTTAATACTTTTTAATTAGTTTGAGTTGATTTGAATTCATTTTGAATTCACCTCATTTTCTTTCATTAGTGCTGAATTCTTTTTAATACTTTTAAATTCTGTTAATTTTTTTTTGACTCGATTTTTTTATTCGCCTGAATTCTTTTAAGCACATGGAATTTTACTCAATTCATTTTTTTTTATATATCCTGAATTCTGTTTAATTCCCTTTAGTTTTCCTCAATTCAGTCTATATTCAATGAATTTAGCGAATTAGAAAAATTTTCTTTCATTGTTTTAATTCACCTAAATTTCTTTTTAATTAACGTCAAAATTTCTTTCATTCCTTCAAATTTTACAAAATTATATTTTTTTGTAATTCAATTTTTTTCAATTAAATTGAATTCTGTTGAATACCCCTGAATTTCTGTTAACTCCCAATTTGCTTAATTCAATGGAAATTGTTTCTTTTTTAAAACTTGATCAATTTATATTCTTATATCTTTTTCAAAATCTCTTGAGCTACATGTAATTCTTCTAAATTAAATAAAATTTTACTCAAATCAGTTGGATATTTTGGATTAATTTTTTTAAAAACTTTTTTGGAATCATTTGGAATTTCCCTCATCGAATTCTTTTGAATTCAAAATAATTCGTAATTCAATCTGAGTTGAAATTCATTTTTTTTTTATGAACAACCCTTTTCTTGTCTCGCTATTCGTACGGAAAAATATGTCTATTCCTACTGAAATTTTGATGTTAAAACTTTCATGGAAATTTTCAAACATAATTTTGTATTAACGCTTAATTTACTTTTAAACAATTTAAACATTTTGAGCACTTCGTGGGCTTGAAATTCTTTCTAATATTTTTTATTATTAGATTTTTCCTGAGAAAAAATAATATGAAAATAAAATGTAAAATTTTGTTTAGATAAATATTTTCTTTTAAATATTTTTATTAGTTATAAAAGGTACCCAAATTTTATATTATGAAAAGAAAGCAGTTAACAATTTTTTTAAATTGTTAATAATTTTCAAATTGATTTTCCAAATGATTTTTCTTGAAATCGAACTCTGAAATGTTAAAAATAATTCCTTACATTAAAAATGACATATTTTTCAAAAATTCTAAAATGTTTTATTTTTTTTTAATTTTTATATATTTTTCGAATCTTCTTTTAGGATTAAAATTTTTTTTTATATCAACATTTCAGACAGAAAGTATTTGTTAGAAAGTATTATTTATTTATTAGAAAAAATAGTAGTGGAATTTTCAAACTATTATTAAAAAGAAAATAACCATAAAAAAATCGCTAATTTTATAAACGATTGGGAACTTTATTTTTAGGAAATTGTCTAATTCGGAAATGATGAATTCTCGACAATTTTATGATTCCTAGAATTTCCTATTCGGAATATCTTATATTTCGGAATTTCCAGCCGCTCCCTTTAAATTTCTGAAACATTATTTCCTAAATTAGAAATTAACTCTTACCCAATCACTTGATAAATTAATATCTTTGAAGTAAATTTCATTTTTTACAGAAATAGTAAAACCAGTCGAACCTGTTGAATGTCCTACGAATTTTGAACGGGCTATCTCAGAAACAGGTAATTTAATTATCTATTATTTTAAGTTGAAATTGTGCTAAAAATAAAATAAAATTTACAATCGTATAAATATAAATATTTGGTTGAATTAACCAATTTTTTTTTGGTAAATCACCAGTTTTTGCAACTAAATATTTGATTGACCTAACCATAGTTCTTTTTTAGTAAAATTATTTATTGATTTTAAAACAATCTTTCCTTGATTGTTTACAATTTTAATGATTATTTGGGTTCAACTTAAAAGTTTGTTTAAAACGGCAAAATATTGTCTATAAACTACTAAATATTTAGATGACCCAAGAATAATATTCTGATTGGAAAATTGATTACAACAAAGTGTTTGTTTGATTAACACAAATTTAAATAATTTGGTGGTTTCAACTGAAAGGTTTGGTTAAATCGACTAAATATTGCCTATGGACAACTAAATATTTTCTTTGACCCAAAAATAATTATTGGTTATATGCAATTTTTTTATTTATTTAAAAATAATGTTTGCTTGATTAATTTTAATTTAAATGACTAGGTGAATTTAAATCAAACATTTAGTTAAATCAACTAAATATTAGCAATGGACAATTAAATGTTTGGTTGATCTAAAAATAATTATTCTTGGATAGAAAATTCTTGTGTTGGTTTCAAAATAATAATTATTTTATTGACTTAAATTATAATAATTTCTTGGATTCAAATGAAATATTTAGTTAAATTGGGCAAATATTGCCTATTTTTAATATACATAGAACTAAATATTTGTTTTACAAAACAATAATTATTGTTTATAACAGTTTTTTATTTGTTTAAAAAAAATGTTGGATTGATTAACTTAAATTTAAATAATTTGGTGAATTAACTAAAAGATTTAGTTAAATCGACAAAATGTTGCCTATTTTTAATATCTATTTAAGCAAATATTTATTTGACCGAACAATAATTCTTTATTAAATTTTGTTATTAATTTCAAAATAAGGTTTGCATGATTAAATTTAATTTACATAATTTGTTTGTTTTAACTAAAAAATTTTGTGATTTTGACCAAATATTGCCTATGAATAACTAAATATTTTGTTAAACTAACAATAATTCTTGGTTAATAAATTCTTGTATTCATTTCAAAATAATGTTTGCTTGATTAACTCAAACTTTAACATTTTGTGAATTAATCTAAAAATTTGGTTCAATTGACAAAATATTGCGCATTGATAATATTTATTCCACTAAACATTGATTTGGACTAAAAAATAATTCTTAATTAATTTTTTTATATTTTAAACAAATTTTTGGTTGATTAACTTAAATTGAAATAATTTGGTGGTTTCGACTAAAACATTTCGCTCAATCGGAAAAATCTTGCCTATTTTTATTATCTATAAAACTAATTATTTATTTGGCAAAACAATAATTCTTGGCCCAAAAAGTTTTTTAATTATTTAAAAATAATGCTTGAATAAATAACTCAAATTTAATTAACTTACCGGGTTTAACTCAAACATTTGGTTTAATCGACAAAATATTGCCTATGGACAACTAAATATTTTGGTTGACCTAACAATAATTCTTTGCTCGAAATTTTTCATTGATTTCAAAATAATGTTTTCTTTATTGACTCAAATTTCAATAAATTGTTCAGTTCATCTACAAAATTTGGTTAAATCGACAAAATATTGCCAATTTTTAAATATAGACAGCTAAATATTTAGTGAACCGAACAATAATTATTGGTTAAAAAAGTTGGTTATTTATTTCAAAATAATGTTTGCTTCATTAAGTTAGATTAAAACAATTTGTTGGATTTAACTAAAAAATTTGGTTAAATCAACCAAATATTTTCTATGGATAACTAAATATTTAGGGGACCAGACAATAATTATAGGATTGAAAAAATTGGTTATTTATTTAAAAATAATGTTTGCTTTATTAACTCAAATTTTAATAATCTGTTGGTTTTAACTGAAAAATTTGGTTAATTCGACAAAATATTGCCTACTGTCAATATATATCAAGTAAATATTTAGTTAAAAAAACAATTATTATTAGTTAAAAAATTTCTTATATAATTCAAAATAGTGTTTGCTTGATTAACTCAAATTAAAATAATTTTATGGATTCAACTGCAACATTTGGTTAAATTGACAAAATATTGCCTACTGTTAATATTTATACAACTTAATATTTAGTTGAACAAACATAAATTATTACTTTAAAAAATTCTCATTTAATTCAAAATAGTGTTTGCTTGATTACCTCAAATTTAAATAGATTGGTGGATTCAACTGAAACTTTTGGTTCAATTGACAAAAAATTTCCTATTTTTTAAATATAGATAAATAAATATTTAATGGACCAAACAATAAATAATAGTTTTAAAAAATGGGTTGTTTATTTCAATATTTTTGCTTTATTAATTCAAATTTTAATTATCTGTTGGGTTTAAGTGAAAAATTTGGTTGATTAGACAAAATATTGCTTAATGTTAATATTTATACAACCTAATATTTAGTTTAACAAAAAATAATTATCAGTTAAAATTTTTTTTCTATAATTCGAAATAGTGTTTGCTTGATTAACTCAAAATTTAAATAATTTGGTGGATTCAACTGAAACATTTGGTTAAATCGACAAAATATTGTCTATTTTTTAAATATAGACAATAGTGGACCTGAAATACTTATTGGTTAAAAAAATTGGTTATTTATTTCAAATTAATGTTTGCTTTATTAACTTATGATAATATAATTTGTTGGATTTAACTAAAAAATTTGGTTAAATTAACGAAATATTGCCTATGGATAACTAAATATTTGATTGATCCAACAATAATTATAGGATTAAAAAAATTTGTTATTGATTTAAAAATAATGTTTGCTTTATTAACTCAAATTTTAAAAATCTGTTGGGTTCAATTGAAAAATTTGGTTCATTTGACAAAATATTGCCTACTGTTAATGTTTATACAATTTAATATTTATTTGAAGAAACAATAATTATTAGTTAAAAAAATTTCTTGTATAATTCAAAATAGTGCTTGCGTGATTAACTCAAATTTAAATAATTTGGTAGATTCAACTGAAACATTTGGTTACTTCGACAAAATATTGCCTATTTTTTAAATATAGACAACTAAATATTTAGTGGACCAAACCATAATTATCGTTTAAAAAATTTTTTTATTTTTTTAAAAATAATGCTTGATTGAATGACTATAATTTATTTAATTTACCGGGTGTAACTCAAACATTTGGTTTATTCGACAAAATATTGTCTACTTTTTAAATATCAACAGCTAAATATTTAGTGGACTGAACAATAATTATTGCTTAAAGAAAATTGGTTATTTATTTCAAAATAATGTTTTCTTTAGCAACTCAAATTTTAATAACCTGTTGGGTTCAACTGAAAAATTTGGTTGATTAGACAAAATATTGCTTAATGTTAATATTTATACAACCTAATATTTAGTTGATCAAAAAATAATTATTACTTAAAAAATGTCTTATTCAATTCAAAATAGTGTTTGCTTGAGTAACTCAAATTTAAATAATTTGGTGAATTTAACTAAAAAATTTGGTTAAATCAACGAAATATTGCCTATGGATAACTAAATATTTGATTGATCTAACCATAATTCTTGGTTAGAAAAAATTGTTATTGATTTAAAAATAATGCTTGCTTTATCAACTTAAATTTTTATAATCTGCTGGGTTGAACTGAAAAATTTGGTTGATTCGACAAAATATTGCCTGCTCTTAATATTCATACAACTTAATATTTAGTTGAACAAACAAATAATTCTCAGTTACAAAAATTTCTTTTTTAATTCAATATAGTGTTTGCTTCATTAACTCAAATTTCAAAAATTTTGTATATTTAACAGAAATATTTGGTTAAATCGACAAAATATTGCCTATTCATTAAATATAGACAACTAAATATTTAGAGGACAAAGCAATAATTATTAGTTTTAAAAAATGGGTTATTTGTTTCAAATTAATTTTCTGCTTTATTAACTTAGATTAACATAATTTTGTGGATTTAACTAAAAAATTTGGTTAAATCAACGAAATATTGCCTCAATATAACTAAATATTTGATTGGTCCAATAATAACTTCTGTTTGTAAAAATTGGTTAATGATTTAAAAATAATGCTTGCTTCATTAACTCAAATTTTAATAATCTGTTGGGTTAAACTAAAAAATTTGGTTAATTCGACAAAATATTGCCTACTGTCAATATCTATTTAAGTAAATATTTAGTTGACCAAGCAAGAATGATTGGTTACAAATTTTTTTTATTTATTTCAAATTAATGCTTGCGTCATTAACTTATAATAAATTCAAAAAATTTTATAGATTGAACTGAGCATATGGTTAAATCGACAAAACATTGCCATTTTTTAAATGTAGACAACTAAATATTTAGTCGACCAAACAATAATTATTGGTCAAAAAAAGTTGGTTATTTATTTTAAAATAATGTTTGCTTTATTAACTTAGATTAAAATAATTTGATGGATTTAACTAAAAAATTTGGTTAAATCAACGAAATATTGCCAATGGATAACTAAATATTTGATTAAACCAACAACAATTCTTGGTTAGAAAAATGTATTATTGATTTAAAAATAATGATTGCTTTATTAACTCAAATTTTAACAATCTGTTCGATTCAACTGAAAAATTTGGTTGATTTGACAAAATATCGCCTACTTTTAATATTTATACAACTTAATATTTAGTTGAGCAAACAATAATTCTTATTTACAAAAATTTCTTACTTAATTCAAAATAGTGTTTCCTTGATTAACTCAAATTTAAATAATTTTGTGGATTTAACTAAAAAAATTGGTTAAATCGACAAAATATTGCCTATTTTTAATATATAGACAACTAAGTATTTGCTTGACCCAACAATAGTAAAATTTGGTTAGAAATTTTTGTTACTGCAAACAAGTGTTTTTTTAATTAACTTAAAATTATATAACTTGGTGGTTTCGACAAAAGGATTTCGTTCAATCAACCAAATATTGTCTATGGAGAGCTGAATATTTAGGTGATGCAACCATAATTCTTGACTAGAAAAGTTTTCTATTAATTTCAAAATAATTTTAGCTTTATTGACTGACATTTCAATAAATTGTTCAGTTCAACTACAAAATTTGGTTAAATCGGCCAAATATTGCTTATTTTTTAAATATGGACAACTAAATATGTAGTGGCCCAAACAATAATTATTGGTTAAAAAAATTGGTTATTTATTTCAAAATATGGTTTGCTTTATTAACTTAGACTAAAATAATTTGTTGGCTCTAACTTAAAAATTTGGGTTAATCAGCAAAATATTGCCTATGGATAACTAAATATTTTAATGATCCAACAATAATTCTTAGTAAGAAAATCTTTTTATTGGTCTAAAAATAATGCCTGCTTCATTAACTGGAATTTTAATAATCTGTTGGGTTCAAGTGAAAAATTTGGTTGATTTGACCAAATATTGCCTACTGTTAATATTTATACAATTTAATATTTAGCTGAAAAACAATAATTATTAGTTTAAAAAATTTCTTATATAATTCAAAATAGTGTTTGCTTGATTAAGTGAAATTTAAATAATATGGTAGATTTAACTGAAGCATTTGGTTAAATGGACAAAATATTGCCTATTTTTTAAATATAGACAACTAAATACTTAGTAGACCAAACAATAATTATTAGTTTAAAAAAATGGTTATTTATTTCAAAATAATACTTGATTAAATTACTCTAATTTAATAATTTACCAGGTTTAACTCAAGCATTTGGTTTAATCGACAAAATATTGCCTGAGTAAATATTTTGATTCACCTAACAACAATTCTTGCTTAGAAATTTTTCATTTATTTCAAAATAATGTTTTCTTTATTGACTAAAATTTCAATAATTTGTTCAGTTCTACCACAAAATTTGGTTAAAATGGAAAAATCTTGTTTAATGGAGGAGAGCAAGAATGATTTGTTACTAAATTTTTTTGTTTATTTTAAATTAATGCTTGCGTCAATTACTTATAATAAATGCAAATAATTTGGTAGATTAAACTAAAAAATTTGGTTGAATTGGCAAAATATTGCCTATTTATGAAATGTAGACAACTAAATATTTAGTTGGCCAAACAATAATTATTTGTTAAAAAGTAGTTTATTTATTTTAAATTAATTTTCGCTTTATTAACTTATAATAATATAATTTGGTGGATTTAACTAAATCATTTGGTTAAATCAACGAAATATTGCCGATTGATAACTAAATATTTGATTGATCTTATAATAATCCTTGGTTTGAAAAATTTGTTATTGATTTAAAAATAATGCTTGCTTTATTCACTCAAATTTTAATAATCTGTTGGATTCAAATGAAAAATATGATTTACTTGACAAAATATTGCCTACTGTTAATTTTTATACAATTTAATATTTAGTTGAAAAACAATTATTATTAGTTTAAAAAATTTCTTATATAATTCAAAATAGTGTTTGCTTAATTAACTTAAATTTAAATAATTTGGTAGATTCAACTGAAACATTTGGTTAAATTGACAAAATATTGCCTATTTTTTGAATATAGACAACTAATTATTTAGTCGACCAAACAGTAAATATTACTTTTAAAAAATTGGTTATTTATTTAAAAATAATTTTTGCTTTATTAACTTTGATTAAAATAATTTGGTGGATTTAACTCAAACATTTGGTTAAATCAACGAAATATTGCCTATGGATTACTAAATATTTGATAGATCCAACAATTATTCTTGGTTGTAAAAATTTGTTATTGATTTAAAAATAAAGGTTGCTTTGTTGACTCAAATTTTAAAAATCTGTTGGGTTCAACTGAAAAATTTGGTTGATTCGGCAAAATATTGCCTACTGTTAATATTTATACAACTTAATATTTAGTTAAACAAACAATAATTATTAGTTGAAAAAATTTCTTATTTAGTTCAAAATAGTGTTTGCTTGATTTACTCAAATTTAAATAATTTTATGAATTTTAATGCAACATTTGGTTAAATCGACTAAATATTGCCTATTTTTCAAACATAGACAACTAAATACTTAGTGGACCAAACAATAATTATTGGTTTAAAAAAATTTGTTATTTATTTAAAAATAATTTTTGCTTTATTGACTTAGATTAAAATAATTTGGTGGATTTAACTAAAATATTTGGTTAAATCAACGAAATATTGCCTACGGGTAACTATATATTTGATTAATCCAACAATAATTCTTGTTTATATAAATTTGTTATTGGTTTAAAAATAATGCTTGCTTAGTAACTCAAATTTTAATAATCTGTTCGATTTAACTGAAAAATTTGGGTAAATGAACGAAATATTGCCTACTGTTCCTATATATACAACTTAATATTTAGTTGAACAAACAATAATTATTAGTTAAGAAAGTTTATTATTTAATTCAAAATTGTTTTTTCTTCTTTAACTCAAATTTAAATAATTTGGTACATTTAACTGAAACATTTGGTTAAATCGACAAAATATTGTCTATTTTTTCAATTTGAACAACTAAATATTTATTAGACCATACAATAATTATTAGTTAAAAAAATTTCTTATTTAATTCAAAATAGTGTTTGCTTGATTAACACAAATTTAAAACATTTGGTGGATTTTACTAAAAAATTTGGTTAAATCAACGAAAAATTGCCTATGGATAACTAAATATTTGATTGATCCAACAATAATTCTTGGTTATAAAAATTTGTTATTGATTTAAAAATAATGCTTGCTTTATTAGCACAAATTTTAATAATCTGTTCGATTTAACTGAAAAATTTGGGTAAATGAGCGAAATGTTGCCTACTGTTAATATTCATACAACTTAATATTTAGCTGACCAAAAAATAATTATTTGTTAAAAAGTTTTTTATTTATTTCAAAATAATTTTTGCATTATTAACTCAAATTTTAATAATCTGTTGGGTTCAAGTGAAAAATTTGGTTGATTCGGCAAAATATTGTCTATTTTTTTAATATAAGCGACTAAATATTTAGTGGGTCAAACAATAATTATTGGTTTGAAAAAGTTAGTTATTTATTTCAAAATAACAATTTATTGGATTTAACTAAAAAATCTGGTTAAATCAACGAAACATTGCCTGTGAATGACTAAATATTTGATTAATCCAACAACAATTATTGGTTACAAAAATGTGTTATTGATTTAAAAATAATGCTTGCTTTATTGACTAAAATTTTAATAATTTTGTGGATTCGGCAGAAACATTTGGTTAAATCGACAAAATATTGCTCATTAACATCTAAAATATTTATTTGACCCAAAAATATTTTTTAGCAAAGAAAATTTTTTATTCTTTTCAAAATACTATTTTCTTTATTAACCCAAATGTAAAAAAAGTTGTTCATTCGACTGAAATTTTTTTTTTCAAGTCAACAAAATATTTGTTTACATTAACGAAACAAATTTGGCAAAAATAGTGATTATTGAAGCTTCCTTTGAGGATCATTGGAACGATTTTATTGAATGAAAAGCAATCTTTCTGACTGATAATCTGTAGATAAATAATCGTATTATTCTCTCTGTTCCTAGGATATGGAAAATTTAACTACTTGTTGCTCTTGGCTGTTTTGCCAGCTGGATGGGCCAGTGTTTATTCTTCGACATCGATATCTTATGTATTGCCTTCCGCAGAATGTGATCTTAAGCTCACCATGTTCGATAAGGGTTTACTCAACTCAATGTCGTTTGCAGGTAAAATTAAATACAATACGTTCAAAAATAAAATAAAATAAGATACAAAAAAGGGGATGAAAAATAAAATTATTTTAAATATAAAATTAAATAAAAATATAATAGGATAAAAATATAATAATAATTGATTTCATTTTCAATCAAAGAACATATTTTATCAGAAAAAATTAAATCATTTTTTTTAGAAAAGCAACCGTTTTTTGTTGAAATTTAATACTTTATTTTTTAATTTAAGCATTTGGTTGAAAATTCAAAAATTTTATTCAAAATTCAAAAATTTGATTCAAAATTCAACTATTTTTTGATAATTTGATTGTTTTATCAAAGGTTTATCTTTTTTTTAAATTTATCTGTTTTGTTGAAGATTCGTCGTTTTTGATGCATATTTTCTTTTTTTTTCAATTTAACGGTCTTCGAAAAAGTTGAAATATTTTGTTGAAAACTTAATTATTTTATTAAATTTTGAATTCTTTTGTTAAAAATTGATAATAAAATTATACTGTTTGTTAAAGATTCATCTATTTAGAAAAACTATTTCAGTTAAGGTTAATCTTTTTGTATTAAAAATTAAACTGTTTTTTTTTTTAAATTCGTCTATTTTGACAAAAAAAAAAGTTTTTTTGAATTTCAAATTCATTTTTTTTTTATTTTACTGTCTTCTAAACAATTGAATTATTTTGTTCAAAAATCAACGGTTTTTAGTTGAAGTGTAATCTTTTTTGGTTGAAAATTCTATCATTTGGTTGAAAATTTAAACATTTCATTAAGAATCAAATACTATGTTAAAATTTTAACTTTTTTCCTAAAAGTTTAAATATTTTGTAAAAAATTCTTCTTTTTTGGTCATAGCTCTTCTGTTTTCTTGAAGATTCTTTTATTTGAAAACAAAAATCGTCGTTTTGTATTCAAATTAATTTTTTTTTAAATTGAAATCTCTTCTAAAAAGTTGAAATATTTTGTTGAAAATTATTTTTTTTTCGAAAATTGAACACTTTTTGTTACAATTTGACATTTTAGTTCTACAATTGAACTCTTTTGTAAATACTTTCATTGATTTGTTTAAAAAATCAACAGTTTCTTTTTGAAAATTCAACAATTTCATAAAAATTCAACTATTTTGTGGAAAATTTAAGCTATTGGTTAAAGATTCGTCTATTTGGAAAAAAAAATTCTTTTGAATTTCAAATTAATATTTTTTTAATTCTACTGTCTCGTAAACAATTGAATTATTTTGTTGAAAAAGCCACGGCTTTCAGTTGAAGTTTAATTTTTTTTGGTTGAAAATTCATTAATTTCATGAACAATCAGAATACTATGTTAAATTTTTTTTTTCTTGAAAGTGTAAATATTTTGTTAGAAATTTATCTTTTTTGGTCATAGTTCTTCTGTTTTGTTGAAGATTCGTTTATTTGGTGAAAAAATTGACGTTTTGAATTCAAATTAATTTTTTTTAAATTGAACTCTCTTCTAAAAAGTTGAAATATTTTGTTGAAAATTATTATTATTTTTTTTAATTTAACTCTTTTGTTAAAAATTGCCTTTTTTGTCCTAAATTTAAACTGTTTGTTAAAGATTTTTCTATTTGGACAATCAAATCGCCCGTATGAATTTCAAATTCATTATTTTTTGTTGAAAATTAAACTGTTTTGTAAAGAATTCCATTAATTTGTTAAAAAATCAACGGTTTGTTTTTGAAAATTCAACAATTTGATAAAAATTAACTATTTTGTTAAAATTTAATTGTTTTGTTTAAAGGTTAACTTTTTCACTTAAGGTTATTTTTTTTTAAATTAAACTGTTTTTTAAAGATGCATCTTTGTGGACAAAAAAAAGTTCTTTTGAATTTCAAATTCATATTTTTTTTAATTCTACTGTCTTTTAAACAATTGAGTTATTTGGTTGGAAATTCAACAATTTTATCAAAACTCAAAATACTATGTTAAAATTTTAATTTTTTTTCAAAGTTAAAATATTCTGTAAAAAACTCATCTTTTTAAAAAAATCAACGGTTTGTTTTTGAAAATTAAACAATTTGATAAAAATTAACTTTTTTGTGAAAATTTTTAATATTTTGTTTAAAGGTAAACTATTTCAGTTAAGGTGAATATTTTTGTTTTAAAAATTAAACTGTTTCTTAAAGATTCCTCTATTTTGACACAAAAAAAAAGTTCTTTTGAATTTCAAATTCATATTTTTTTTAATTCTACTGTCTTCTAAACAATTGAATTATTTGTTCGAAAATTCAAAAATTTCATTAGAAATCAGAATACTATGTTAAATTTAACTTTTTTTTCTTGAAAGTTAAAATATTCTGTAAAAAATTCATCTTTGTTAAAAAATCAACGGTTTGTTTTTGAAAATTCAACAGTTTGATGACAATTCAACTATTTTGTGGAAAATTATATTATTTTTTCTAAAGGTGAACTATTTCAGTTAGGTTTAATCTTTTTGTTTTAAAAATTAAACTGCTTTTTAAAGATTCGTCTATTTGAAGAAAAAAAATTCTTTTGAATTTCATATTCATATTTTTTTAAATTCTACTGTCTTCTTAACAATTGAATTATTTGGTTGAAAATTCAACAATTTCATTAAAAATCAGAATACTATGTTAAAATTTTAATTTTTTTTCTTGAAAGTTTAAATATTTTGTAAAAAATTCATCTTTTTTGGTCATAACTCTTCTGTTTTTTGAAGATTTGTTTATTTGGAGAGAAAAATCGTCGTTTTGCATTCAAATTACTTTTTTTTTTAAATTGAATACTCTTCTAAAAAGTTGAAATATTTTGTTGAAAATTATTATTTTTTTTTTTTTGAAAATTGAACTCTTTTGTAAAAAATCGACATTTTTGTTCTAAAATTAAACTGTTTGTTAAAGATTCGTCTATTTGGACAAAAAAATCGTCCGTGTTAATTCCAAATTCATTATTTTTTGTTGAAAATTAAACTTTTTTGTAAATTTTGTAAATTATTTTGTGAATTACTTTGTTAAAAAATCAACGGTTTGTTTTTGAAAATTCAACAATTTTATAAAAATTCAACTATTTTGTTAAAAATTTAATTGTTTTGGTTTGAAGGTGAACTATTTCAGTTTAGGTTAATCTTTTTGTTTTAAAAATTAAACTGTTTTTTAAAGATTCGTCTATTTGGACAAAAAAAAGTTCTTTTAAATTTCAAATTCATATTTTTTTTTCATTTTACTGTCTTCCAAACAATTGAATTATTTTGTTGAAAAAGCAACGGTAATTAACCATAAATTACCGAAAAATTCCATAAATTTCCGAAAAATTGATAAAAACGTTGAAAAGAGATGTTTTGGTAATTTACGGTAAGTTACCATATTTATCGCTATAAGTATCACAAATGACCGAAAAATGCCATAAATTTCCGGAAATTGATAGACATTTTTAAATTGAATTTTAGGCAATTTATGGTAAGTTGCGATAAACTATCTGTAATATTAACATAAATTACCAAAAAATGTCATACATTTACGGAAATGTATTGAAATTTTTAAATTGCATTTTAGACAATTTATGTTAAGTTAAATAAATAAATTTCCCGAAATTTACAAAAACATTTAAAAGGAATTTTTTGGTAATTTACGGTAAGTTACCATATTTCCCTTTAAAATGACGATAAATTACCGTATATTTCCATAAATTTCCGGAAATTTATTGACATTTTTAAATTAAATTTTAGGCAGTTTATGGTAAGTTGCGATAAATTATCTGTAATATTACCATAAGTTATCAGAAAATTTCATAAATTTCCGTGAATTTATAAAAATGTTTAAAATTGAATTTTAGGTAATTTATGTCATTGTACCACATTGTACTGTAAAATTACCAATAATTACCGAAAATTTCCATAAATTTTTGGGAATTTTTAGACATTTTTAAATTGATTTTTGTGCAATTTATGGTCAGTTGCGATAAATTATTTGTAATATTACCAGAAATTACCAAAAAATGTCATACATTCACGGAAATATATTGAAATTTTTAAATTGCATTTTGGGCAATTTATGTTAAGTTAAATAAATCAATTTCCCGAAATTTACAAAAACATTTAAAAGGAATTTTTTTGGCAATTCACGGTAAGTTACCATATTTCCCTTTAAAATGACCATAAATTACCGTATATTTCCATAAATTTTCGGAAATTTATAGACATTTTTAAATTGAATTTTGGGAAATTTATGGTACGTTGCGATTAATTATCTGTAATATTACGATAAATTATCAAGATACTTCATAAATTTCCGGAAATGTATTGACA
>JAAAKG020204299.1:0-23202 GCA_010014905.2 Druon quercuslanigerum
CCCCTCCCTACCGAGTGAGTCACGCCTACCCCGAAAGGGAAACGGCTTAATGGTGTAATAATAATAATAATAATTAGCCAGTTAAGACATTTTTCGAGTTTAAGAGTTTGTAAAAAAGAACTGTAAGCTTTGAACGAAATTCTAAACTACATGTTTGGACAATAAATTTTATAAATATTTAAATTATCATAGTGCGTTGAGCGTTTAAAGTAGTTGATAATTTATATTCAAATACATTAACAATAATTAAAAAAAACACAATGATTGGCCTGAAGATATTGTAATTAGCACATGCCAATGATTGTATGATTGACCACTAAAATGTGATGAAATATAGTCATTGGTCACCCAGTTATCCACATAACGTAATAAATTACTGCTTGAGAACATGATTTATACTCGTTATTCGTAAGCAAAGTGACACAAAGTTATATACATAGTCTACAAGACGTTCAAAAAATTGTGACTTAATTTTTGCAAAGATATTAGTGATTTGCTTTTTGGATATTATGGCCAATCACTATGTTTTCGCATAATTCACACGGTCCTTGATTGGTCATATCCATTTATCAATATGCAGGCATAATTTTAAGTTTAGAATATTACTTTCATTTAATTTTAATCACCAAATTCATTGAAAAACTAAAAAAATTTAGTTTAATCTATCGTAACTATTAAAAAATAATAATTTTCAACTCGCAGACTCTCCTGACCTCAACACCATTTCGTGTAAATTCATGTCAAATGTCCTGCTGAATTGTTTGCGCTTGATCTTACACTATTTATTAGCAGTTTTATTTGTGAGAATTCGTTCATATAATCATATTTAAATGAGGGACTGATTATTGTGGCGTTGACAACGATTGTACTCCTTACCCCATATGATTGTTATCTCAGGTCGAAAACGAATCTACGTATCATAAGAATGCGCAAAAAAATTGACAAACCATAAGCTGTTGTCTTGAAGTTCGAATTAATTTACTATAATTTAATAGATAATATAAGGTAGTTCTAGTTAAATAATAATATATTATCATATGTTTTAAATTATGTAATTTATATTTTTTCATTACATTGTTTTTTCTTGAAAAATACAGAGATCTTAAAAATTCTGATTGTTAATAAACTGCAAAATGAGCTTCTCTTTTGGCGTTTCTATGTTGAAACGTCTCCTCAATTTCTCCTGATGGAAAATGAAACTACCGCGCATTAGGCAAAATTTAAACGAGTGTTCACATTTGAAGTAAATACATTTGTTTTTAAAATATATTTGCTTAAACTAGATGTTTTATTTCAATAACACTTTAATCTGAACAAACTCACAAGTAAATCAAATATAAATCTAGTTTGGATTAATTTACTTTGAATATTTATTTAACTATATCCTTATTCGATAAATGTTTCAAGATTAGCTACATAATAATAATTATATTAAATTATCTGAAACTATATGATCATAAATGAAAGATGACACTTAATATTTCGAAAAATAAGCATGACTTTAATAATATGTGATTATTATGTCATTTAAAAAACGTAGAAATGGTTTATTATAATTCAAAATACCAATAATTATTTTACGACTTTTTTCTACATATAGATGTATAGAAAAAAATAAATCAAAACAGAAGAGGCTAGGATCGAAATTATTTTCATTTTGTCTCCGCATTTTTCCTCTAAAAGTAAATGTTTTCGAAAATTATTTTTAAATTCATAATTTTTGTTGATTTATTTACGGCATTTCTCGGAATAAAAACTTTTTTCCTAGTTCCTTAATATTACGTAAGAACTCCATTAATATCCTTATGGTGCTTTTCCAAATTATTTCAGCACCAAATATCCATAGAAAAGTTTAAAGAATGCCGTTATCTCCAAGTTTATGGTATTAAAAAAAAAATTGTGACTTATTGGGCCATCCATTTTCCAGTTCGCCAAGTAACGGTCCACTTTTTCAAGTTAACGGTTATCTTGCAAACAGAATTCTCGATAACATTTCAAATTTGAGTTAATCGAGTTTTGCGATAATTATTTTTCATAAGATTATAAAATTTTAAAACTGATTTGCATAATGAGGTATATCTTTCTTTCACGATTTCATTAATATAAAAAACTCGCTTTTCAATTTTGTTGTGTTAACGCTGTTCTTAAAAAACAGGGCAGAATTACTAATTCCAAATTTATACTCTGTGAGAGATTATAAATCATTTTGAAGTTTAATTTTTCTGAAACAAGATGTTCTCCTTTCGGAATCAAGAGTTCTATGGTTCGTTTTCCAGCGGAGCGAATGGAAAATATTTTTTTTCAGAAAAAATTAAATTTACAAAAAGTGTAATTCATCGCATAATGTAGCCTATTAAGACGTTAAGAAATGCTGTTATTCTCTGATGATAATACAGATTTCTTGAGAATTTTGACTTGCTTTAAAGAAGAAAGTTGAGGATTAAAAAAATATTGTAAAGTTTACGAAATAATAAGTTTAAAAAAAGTTATTTACGTTTAGGAAGTAAAAAAATTGCGTAAGCGTTGGTTGAAATTTACTGGCCCGACGAGAAATTGCTGGCGAAGGCTTTCTCGGGCTTTCCATATAAATCGAGAGGAAGTGCCACGCGCACCGCGGCTTTTGATCGTTTTCAGCCGTCGTTAATCCGCCAGAGAAGGCGATAAAGGCTAATAACGCAGCAGGTGGTCCGGGGTGTCCCGTAAAATTCTTCGAGCGATTTTAAAGTGTACAGCAAAATATAACGTACAAAAAAAAGACAGTTGCGTATTGTGAATGGCACGTGGCGAAAATCATGGAAATAGCAGACCCCGCTTCCCTTTTATTATCTGCATTCCATTTTTTCTTTAGAATCAGTTTCCTCTAAGTGTCGCACTGTCGATAGTTACACAAATCCAACCACAAAGTTTGACCAATGTTTTATCGAATTCCACTGAGATTTCTTATTACATTTTGAACGGATTGCTGCTCCTGAAATTTAGTTTCTTAATCGTGACTCACCTGGGTTACGTTCCAACATCTATTATCTGACACGCACAAAGGGAAACGCGTAATAATAACGAAACGCTGGAGTCGCGATTATGATAATGCGGTTACCGATGCGAACAGATGAAAATTAGAGATTGCCTGTCTGTGTTTTAAAGTGCATGCTTGTTAGAAAGTGAGAATTCGGAATAAGAAATCAAGCACTGGAATGTAAATGACTCGAAATTTAAAAAAAATATTATATCAGAGACTAATCAACATTTTTAATTTTTAATATTTATAAGCAGGGTTTTATAATGTTCTAGAATATTTTAGAATATATTATTTTACATTTTGGTTGAGAATACAAAATATTCCCTTAATTTTCGCGAGCGTTTTTGAATTATTTTAAGGCCTTGTCTATGTGTAGCCAAAAAATTCGGCTATCCGTACCGAAGTTTTAGTACACGTAAGCACGACCTCTTTAATTAACCTACTCTGGTCACACTTGATTATAATTAAACGTAAGTAAACTTAATTTCCCATTGTTTTTCTATTTTTGAAGGATCTGGTAATATTTAGGAGTATTTTATTCATTAGATAACACGTAGCATAACATAAAGTAAAAAATTTTCATTTTGACACGATGTTTAAAATTAAACCATATTTTAAGTAGATTTCCCAGTAATCGTGGGTTTTTAGGTGTAAACACCACAAGTAAGTATTTGCTGCATAAAAATACAATCCTAAAATATTTTAAAGTCAGTTTGGACAGTGCTGATTGTGAAAACCAAATTAGGTTTTTTATACAAATAGTGCAGATGGGTAAAAAAAATCAATTATATTTCCCGTGGCGATGAATCACGAAACGTAGAGAATAGCTTAACATTTAGATTAGCAATGGAGTTTCTTTGCTTAACCTTTTAACATGTCAAAAAATAACTTGATCGGGAAGAAAATGATTTTTTTGTAATAAAATATAATTTTTGTTTCATAAAATTAAAAAAAAATCTTCATGTAGTACCTTCTCATTCGAGAAATATCGGTCACGATTATAGGGACGTTTCAAAAGCATATTTGCTCGAGTAATCGTGAACGCTCACGAAGACTAGGACGATTCTGTCAAAATTTGATTTCTATATTTCATTAGAAATAATAATTTAATTAATTTGAAAAAGTCGTAAAATGAAATCGGAGAACTGAAATGTTACTGTGAGCAGTAATCGTAATATAAATTAGTGCTTAAAACTGAAAAAGGTGATGCAAAATATTGACTTGACTTTAGTGATTTCATTATCAATTTTTTAGTTTATTTTCATTTTTCAGTGAAGTTATTATTTATTGAGTAGTTTTTCATGGGCTAACCTTAATATTTATTTCATAATATAAAAACACGTGTAACAGATATATAATTATTGATAGTTTTATTATTTTGATAACGTAAACAGAACATTACCTCTACATACAAATGACTTATTTAGGTAATGCAGTTTATCAAATTTATAATGTCCATCAGACGTATTTTATTTCGGAGGTCTCAATCAATATAAAACTAATAATACATCTTTCATTTCATTCTAGTATAGTTAAAATACAAAAATACACTTGAAATACACCTCTAAATCGCTTAAAACTGATTTCAATAAAACTGAACCTTTCTCTCGGAGACTGGGATAATGACTAACGATTAACTATAGTTCATGTCAGATTTGGAAATCACGATCACTGCGACATGGGTGCTTTTTTAATTATTTATATATATAAAATTTAAGGTACTGCAAATGATATCTAAATCAGCACTTTTTAGGATAGGCCATAAACTACTTTACTTAGGGTACAGCGTACGATAAAGTAACTGAGACTCTGATTTGATTGGCTAATGGGCATTTATATCTATACTTTATGGCGCGATGAGCGCAGTGACCCAACATTTGACATGTAGACGTAGACTTGCGCTAACTCGTGTAATACAAAATAATGGAGTGGATTAGAATGGATTAGAGTGGAAGGAATTTGATTCAAATGGCTTGGTTTCGTGTGGATTCGTTTAGGTTGGATTGTAGTGGATTGTAGTGAATTGGTGTAGTTTGGGCTGCATTGGATTGGATTGGAGTGGAAAAAAATTGATTGTTAACAAATGGATGGAAGCTTCTAATGTGTCCCCTAAGGGTTTACGTTTATCTTGCAACTTCTTCCCTATCCTTTACACACCTCCCACACACTTACTTGGTGGTGGGAGGGTGACCTACAGTTTAAGGTGGGTTCCGAACCACCAAGAGCAACAGCCTTAAGTACTTAGAGAACCTTTTTCTCTGGAGGTACCGGTCCTACGACTTTCCGGAGACGAACAACTCCCTTGCTAGGCTAGTGTTCACCGCATGGGCCACCGAGGCTCTTCCAGAGTGTGAGGCGGGAATCAAACCCGCAAACCGACAGAGTGGGTCAAAGCCTGCGCTTTAGCCCCCACGACCATCGTCCCACTTGAATAAAATTGATTGTTATGGAATAGATTGAATTGGAATGGAGTAGAATGAATTAGTTTGAAATGGATTAGTTTTTAGTTAATTGGAGTGGATTGAATTGAATTAAAATGGATTGGAGTCGAATGAATTGGATTGGGATGAATTGGTTTGGAGTAGATTAGAGAGGATTGAATTGGAGTGAATTGTATTGGAATGGACTGGATTATAGTGGATTGAAGTGAATTGGAGAGGAATGGATTGGGTTAGATAGGCTTTGAGTGGATTGGATTAGAGTGGATTGAAATGAATTGGAGTGTATTGGAGTGAACTCAAATGCAACAAAATGGACTGGCATGTAGTGAATTGGAATGGAGTGGATTAGAATGGATTTGGGTGGATTGGACTGGAATGAATGGAATTGTATTGGAGTAGATTCGATTGTAATGGTGTGGAATCGTGTGGATTGTTTTGGAATGAATGGGATTAGAGTAGATTGGATTGGAATAGAAAAAATTAGGTAAGAGTGGATTAGATTGGAGTGGAATAGATTGGATTGGAGTAGAATCAATTAGATTGGAGTGGATTGAAATTAATCAAATTGGATTTGAATGGATTAGAATCAATCAAATGGGTTTGGATAATATTACATTGGATTGGATTTCCTCTCGCGCTTTTAGATTCGGTCTCTATGCAACCTATTTGCACTAACGTTTGACTAGTCTGAGCAAAAATAGTGTGTAGCACTCGGTCCCTGAGTGGCACTTTGCTTCGTGTGAATTGTAGTACTCGTCTCGTCTCGGCTATGTCTCGACTCCGACTTGAACTGCAACTTTCACACTCGGCTAAAAAAATGACACTCAGGGTCCTTGTATCACAAATACCTGTTTGTACCTAGAAGATTGTTTTTTTTTTCAATAAAATCGAATTTTCGCAGTGAACTCGGGAACCACAATAGATATGAAAACATTGCACGAAAATAGTTTGCTTATTTAAAAGTTTTTTACAAATATTTCTTTTCCTCATGGTTACAACATTTATTTAGCCCGCATAAAATTGGCAAGATGTTTTCCTTATGAAAGACAAAATGCGCTAGAATCTGAAAAGATTTACCAAATATATTAGTTCAAAAGTTATAAATATTTAAAAACAGATTTTTTTGTTTGAGAAATAAAGGTCATTTCCTTAATACCTATAACCCCGAGAGATTCTGCAATTTTAAGTGATGTAGTTTTTATTTTTAATCGATTTAAATAAAATACAGAAAATGGCACTAATATTACAGAATAAAAATCGAAATCATTAGGATTTCATTCGGATCACTAAAAATCGACCGGTCGATTTTCATCAATCTTCTAGGTTATTTTAAAAGCTTTATAGGTTAAAATTAATACCCTGAAATAGTTTTTTTAAATTTTAATTTTTTAAAAAGTTATAAAAAAATGAACATTTTAAAGACTTTTCTTTAAAATCGCGATATTTCAGCGAATAATTTAAGAATAAAAACGAAAATTAGTTTAAATGTTTAAAAATAATAGAAGAACATAATATAAATATGATTAACGTAAAAAATGGTTTATTTTGCAATAAACAAATGCTAATTTGACAAACTTCTCGTCCTAGAGGAATATTTTTTTTTAATTATATTCTTTAAACTATTACCAAGATAATTGCGCAATACAATTAGTGTGCTTCCTCATAGGAAAAAAGTTATAAACATTTCATGGAACACTTCATGATAATTTTAGCAACATCCATCACTATTGGATAATTTTTTTTTGTAAACAAATTCAATAAACAAATGTATTATTCGGGCATCTGTTGACGAAAAATTCGTTTTTTTCTATGTCAGTCCTTTTAATTGAGAACTTTACGGTAATTTCAGCACCATTCATAATTATTTTATTAATTGTATGATTTTTTTAACAAATTTATTAAACAAATGCATTATTTGGGGATGTTTCGACGGAAAAACTCGCTTTTTCAATGTCAGTCCTTTTAATTGGGAACTTTACGATAATTTTAGTAAAACTGATAATTAGTTGATTACTTTTATGTTTCTATTAAACAAATTTAAATAACAAACTCGTTTTTTTTAAGTCAGTCCTTTTAATTTCAGAAAAAAGTTCTTTTTTCATTCAGTTTCATTCATTAAAAGAACTGATATTGAAAAAAACGAGATTTTCCGTCGACAAATGTCCAAATAATGCATTTGTTTACTAAATTTGTTAAAAAAATCATAAAATTTATGAGCTAATTATGAATGTTGCTGAAATTAACATGAAGTTCTCAATTAAAAGGACTATAATAGAAAAAAACTAATTTTTCTGACGAAAAATGCCTGAATAATGCATTTGTTTATCAAATTTGTTTATAATATCAACAAGAATAGTCTAAAGATAAATTTTTGATTAAAATATTGTTTCTATTCGAATTTCTTGCAATATACATTTAAAAAACGTTAAATTGTTGAAAATTATAGAAAAAACACTTTCAACAAATAATTTTTTTGTAAAATTTGTTTGTTTGTTTATTGTATTATGATAGAATATCTTTTTATAATTTAAATCTATAAAACGTCGACGATTACAACAATTTTCCTGTTAATGACGAGCACTTGGAACGTCAAATAGAAAAAATTGCAATTTTATTCATCATATTTATTTATTTATAAAAAATTTAAAAACTAAATTAAAAATTAGGTTAGACAAGTTTCTTTGAAATTTTATCAGCCTAAAAAAACACCTAAATCGCTCCACAGGTTCAGCCGGAATCGTACTTTGAACAAAAAAATGTACTTTTTCCCCACTGTGCGGCGTAGCGTGTCCGCCTCGGCCGTTGTTCTGCATATTAAAATGTTTATAACTTTTTTTCTATGATAGAGCACACTAATTTTATTGCGCAGTTATTTTGGTAATAGTTTAAAGAATATAATTTAAAAAAAAAGATTCTCCGATAACGAGGAGACGTTTGCTATATTAACATTTGTTTATTGAACTAAAATATAGCGATTTAAAAAAAAAGTCTTGAAAATGTTCACTTGTTTATAACTTGTTGAAAAATTGAAATTTTTAGAAACTATTTTACGGTATTCATTTTACGCTATAAAGCTTCCAAAATATCTTGGAAAATTTATGAAAATCGACCGGTCGATTTTTAGTGGCCCACATCAGGAATTTTGACTCATTATGAGTGGTCCTGTTTCCGCAGCGTGTCCGGGTTAGCCCAGAGTGACAGTATACCATGGAAATAAAAATCGGATGTTTATCTTCATTGTTATTGTGCTTCATATGAAAATCCTGGCCAATAATTATGAATGTTACTTTAAAGTATCGCAAGATCACTCATGTCCTATTCAAGTATGCTAAGGCGAGATAATCAGATCATTTTTTGCTCTGGATATTCCTATCTGAAAGCTCGCATTGGTTGCCATGAATCCGTACTCCAACCACCTGCTTACCAGCCAGTCACCTTGTAATTATAACCACTTTGGTTCCATACGAGCGATCGATCTGGAACGAAAATCTCATCCAAAGTTACTAATTTAGCTCGAGTACCTATTTGCGTTACTAATATCCTTACTTTGTATGCATTTAGGAACCAAAGCGAACATAATATAATTTAACTTATTGGCGTTCAGTGTTTCCTATATTCTTAAGTATAGTGATCAGAATACACGGTCTCAATGGAAAATTAAGTACCTATTCACTAAATGTTGAAATCAAATTCATGGCAGGTCGTATTGCAAGCATAAAGGAAATTCTGTGTAGCCATAGAGCAATGCAAAACTTTTGGCATAAGCATTCATTATTTGCATGACATTTAAATTTATAGGGTTCTATTCTATGTAAAGTAGGCAGAGAAAATTATTTCTGTACATTGATAACTAGTCGTTTATCATTCGACTTTAGTGAAAATGAAGAAGCATATTTTGGGTTATCCTGAAATTCTAATAGAATCGCGCGGCTTTCAATGAGGTTTAAGATAAACCCGACGGTGAGTTATTAGCTTAGGCACGAGACGAACTCGCGTTATACACTTTCACGGATGGGTCAGGCATTTTTACATGACCCATCCGAGCGAAGCGGTAAGGCTTAGTTGGATGAAACGCTTTAGCGATTGCGTTATACAACTCAGGCTCATACAGCTCTTCCTTCCGCAGATATCTGGAACAACATACGGGCAAGAGAGACTTTTTAACGAAATGAAATTCCGTTTCGCGTGATGTTTATCAGATGTTCGATTTTAATTCTCGTATGTGTTCAAACATAGTCTGAGTAGTTAAATTTTAAATTGTATTACATTTTGTAATACTTTTTTTCAACACATATTTCTTAATAAAAACTAATCGAGTTATAAATCAATTCTTATTCGATCAGATCTTAAAATTGAATATAAACTATTCAATGATTAATTTGATTATGGTTCGAGGTATAAAAAAGGTTGCCCAACTACGTGTCCCAGACTATTTCTTCTGTCAGGAATTGCTGTAGTGTTATGTACATAGAAACTAATTGAGTTATAAATCAATTTTTACTCGAGTAGATCTTGAAATTAAATCTAAAATGTTTAATAATCAACTTAATTATAGTTTAAGACATAAAAAGGGTTGCACAACTACATGTCACACTCTTCCTTCCGTTAGAAATTTCTGCCAAGGAAGCCTTCGTTCGATTGATTGACAGTCAAATAAATTTACGAGATAGACAGTAAAGATGTTGCAAGGTGATTATTAGGTAAGCGATTTTAAAGTGGTCGTTAGAAAATATGCAGGGCCTGTCATGAAGGAGGAATCAGATATAGTTACATGGTTCTTCCTCAAATGTATGTGAACGTCCGTCTACAATATTTGTATCCCGATTGCGGAAATAAGTTGCTTTTCTGCCTTCCAGACACATCACTGCAACGACTGTAAATTATCTTTTACAAAAGTTAAATTACTCTTTAGGATTTGAATAAATTTTATTTTATAACATTTTTCTAGTTTGTTTTGAAGGATTAGAACTTTATGGTTGTTTGTAACAAAGTGAAAACTTGATTTAGTACACTGGTGACCTCCTTAGAGTCGACTTAAATAGTCAAAGGTCCGATAGTTGTTTCTGAGATATCACAACATATCTCACTTTATGGATTTAGAAAATGTACAGACTAAAATTTGGATTTAAATTATGTTTATTATCAACTCCACAATGTCTACCCTCTACATCTCGTCATTATGAAATAATAGATTTCATCAGCCGAAAGACGTTTTGGAAATATTGCATACTTGTGGTGAAATATGATGGAAAGTATCCCAGAGACTGTCAACATGTTTTTTTTTTTGTATTTTACGAAAGTTATTCTTACAGAACGATGATGCAGAAGGGAAGTAACTATACTTGAAGGCCTGTTATCGTTGAATGATCTCTCAGAATATTCCGCAGTTTTCAAGTCTTTGTTGCATAATTTGTCTTTGCCTCTGCAAATTCTCGTAAGTTAGTAAAAAACTGTAGTTAATTCAGTGACTTTGCCATGTTTCTTTTATAAAAAATCTTTACTTAAAAGATTTCGAAAGTTACTTGTGTTTCCACTTTCTCTCCAAACTACAACTTGAATCTACAACTTGCTTCGGTAGTAACACTTGAAGAATATTACAGCTTTTAAGACATGATATGTACTCGACGTTCACATCATGTGGTACTTATTTTCAATCCTACAATAAAAAGTCATGAGAGTAAATCGTGGCATAAGCAAGTAATTCGATGAGTAAGAAAGTTCTGCTCATATGATAGCGTAAATTTAAATCTAACGACGACCAGGTAGTTTACAACTATGTAAGCATTATATATTCCCCGGAAGGAATTGCATGCTTTCAAGTACACAGACACGGCTGTAGTTTTAATTTGATCTAATTGGATTTGGGTGTAATATGTTATACAAAGTAAAAAAATGTTTTTTCCCACTGATCGTGAAAGTATAAGGTTTACACATGGTAGGTTCACACCCGGAGAACACGATTTTGACTGAGTTTTTATCGGAATCGAATTGATTTTCTTGTAGTAGGATTATTGAGCTTGTTTAAAGGGGACCGATTGCATCCATGCCTTACCTGCATATAGGCAAAAAATCACACCTTAATGGTGTCACATGTACATTCTACACATATACAGAATCGTCGCATTGTAAAGGTTTCAGTGTTTAGCGACCATGTTGTATACAGTGCACTTACGACTTGACATATTTATGTGTCAAGAGCTCAAGTTTTGAAAACGCAGTGAATTGTTGGCTATTAAAGAAAATTGGAAGATCATTAAATTGTCTATATAGTTTCTCTCTCTAAGGATAATGAGATCAAAGAACTGTGAAAATAGGATTGATCTTGTTCAAGAAAGGTACTATTCAAGTCGACTGCCGATGAACACATTTTTTTGTGAAAACACGAATGTTTTTTTTGCCAGGATTATCAAGGTTCTTGGACCAATGATTACGTAATCGTTCAGCGCCATTGACTTCTTCAGCAGCGTGTTTGATCAATCAGTCGCTCCTCCTCTTTTAAGTAACTGACAACGGTATAATTACCGTCTCGCGCGAGCTACCCATTATTCTGCAAGCCTATCGGTTATTGAGAGGCGTTAAAATGACCATTCATACTGTAAACCCTGCGTTGACCTTCTAATCCCTGTAATCAAATGAGTAGGACATCTTGCTGACAGCTATAGACGCCAGACGACTTTTTATCTTGTCGGTCTTTAAGAAGTCACGAGACCTCGTGTTTAGACTAGAAAATATCATTTCAACATGATTCGCTATGCCCCAATTCTCCACTTTTCTTTTAGAAGTTTTGTTGGATAATGGAACGTGGAATACGAAATATATACTTTGCACAATAATAAGTAAATCACAAATTTAAATACGCTCTGATCGTACTACACTTTTATTTTACCAAAAATTAAATAAAGCAATTTCAAGAATCACTGTCTTTAATTTATCCGGATTAATTTTCTTCAATTGATGAAAGTTTATAAAAAATGAAAATACAATGACTATTCTTACAGTTATAAAATTCATTTGATTTGAACATAATAATCAAGAGTGAGAATGTTACCGAAATCACACGCTCGCATAATTACATTATGTGATTATACATACCTAATCGTAACAAATATTACTGTTAACTATAGCATAATGATTGCGCATAAGCGCATTTGTTAGAATTCGATGCTGTTAGAATGCATTCGTGTAATTCGACTTCGTTAATGGAATTTTTGTTATGAGAGTATAATTCCGCCTGATGAATATGATGCATTAATTTACTAATCAGCAGAGTCCGAATGTTCTCTACATTTCTCAAGTAGAGAGTCCGGCTCATATTATCACGTTTCGGTCTACGTTCTCTCTGCAATTTTGAATTAATTCGTATCAATGATGCATTTAATGCTTCGTCTTGATTAGGGATAATTTTGCTTGCGTAAGCCTTTTTCTTTCTGGTGTGCTACATAGGTAGCGATTTCCTAATAATTTAATTTAACACCTCATACATAGATTCAATACTTCATAAAGCGCTATTTTATATCTTTCATTACCTATTTTGTTGTGAGCAGGTTTTTGTGTCCGGGTTAGACTGGGTGCTCTCGCTAAATATTCTAAAATATTGTAGAATATCAGGAAATTGGCTCAAATATTCTAAAATTTCTTGATATTTTTTCAACATTCTTCTACTTCCGAGTATACTTTTAAAATTAATTTCTACATTTTAAAATGTTTTTGACATTTGGCGAATATTTGGCAATGTTTTTTAATGCTTAGAAATATAATATCTTTCTTAATTTAAAGCAGTGAAATATGAATGAGAATCTGTTATTAGTCACTGCAATTTCAGTAGTTTTACAATGATTTTTTAAATAGAAAAAGTTACTGAGATTTCAATAAGCGTCACAGAAATTTCAGTAGCACTCTCCACTGAAAAACTAGTTAAATATGACAAACTTTTCAGTAAATAAGTAATTCTTAGTGAAATTTCACTGATTTAAAAAAAAACACATCACTGATTTTTAGTAAAATTTTACTCATTCTTATTGAATTTTTACTTCTTCTCATTCAGAGAGTAGAATCATGTTGATAAATATAGAATCTTATTGTGGAATCTGAAATATTCTGGGATATTTTGGAATTTTCTTGAATTTTCAAGGATAATTTGGTATTAGAATTGTATTACACATTCTTTATTTTTATAATTCTATAACAATTGTGTATTTTTTAAATTTATTTGCGTATCATAGAATAAAATAGAGTATTCTGGAATGAATATTCTTAAACTTTTTGGAATCTTATTGATATAGTATACAATTTATTAAACTTCATTTCAAAAATTATATATAAACTTTAGAATATTCTTGATTTTTCTAGAATTTTTAAGAAATTTAAATAAAGTGTTGTAACTCTCTTGACTTTTCTAGAATATTCAAAGTGTTTGAAATGTCCTGGAGGGTTTTAGAATTTTCAGAAAGCACTATGCTGTAAAATTAGAATTTCTAGAATATCTGGGAATATCCGAGAACACTCTAGACTATAATAATTAGATTCTTGCTGGGAGAATCTGGAATCTTCTGAAATGCCTTGGAATAGTTTTGAATTTATATAGGCAGTGACTAATAAAACGGAATTTTCCGTGGCACAATAATGGTTCGTCTTCTACAATGCGTATTAAATGAAATATTTTATTCAATAGAATATTAATTATTCCTAAAATTGGAACAGTAATCTGGACTATTATCGATATTTTCTCAAGTATTCTGAAATTATCTAGAACTTTCTCGGCATTTCTAGAATCTTCTGGAATATTCTAGAATATTTTGGAATATTCTGAAAACTTTTAAGGTACTCTTATAGGTCCTTATTGATAATAAATTTTTTATGCAGCAAATAATACTTATTTCTTAAGAAGAACTGTTAATTTTTTATAATATATAGTAGGTAAAGTATTCAGTATAAGATGAGGCTTTGATTGTTTCCTTGTATGATGTCATCCACGTACGACCAATCAACATTTGCCCACTAGATTACATTTCTTCTAGGAAAGCAGAAGTGATTAGGCATTCCAGTTACCTCCCTAATCCGCAATCATCCAGTTCTCTCGCAACTACAACCCACGAGTGATCTCTATTCTTTCTATAGAAAGAATGTGTTGACGTACCTTCCTTGAAAGAACCACTTTTGCAGCTCGTTATTTCATTTACCCTAAACTTTATTAGACAATAAATTTTGCTAAGCTGGCTAACGAAACCACAGCTCATTAAAGCACTGCTTTAGGCTTTAAAATCTCCTCCATTGATTTTCTTCCCCCAGCGAGAGCTTTTACACTTTGACTAATTAAGTTTGAAAAAAATATTAGTATTACTTTGTATTATTACATCCTTTTGTTTGATAACAGAATTTCTTTATATTGAGTTTGAAGAATGAAGCCAGGTAACTTTTTAACATCAGAAATTTCATGTAGAATGCTACTTCTAACAAACATGTCGAAGACAATAAGTCTGAAAATAAGAATATTGATAAAAGTCTGCATAATTAACGCTATAGAGTTTGAAATAACGATTGTAATTCCAAGGACTTTCCCGCGAGCAATCCAATTATTACAAAATATTTGTACAAACTACAAGGCACTCACTGAAATCATAAAATGGCATAATATCGTGCAATCATTTGATTCACAGATAACAAGGCAATGCAATAAAGGAAACGTATTTTTGCGGAAAGTAATTGTATAATTGTATGTACAATATAAAAACTTCATAACCTTTCATAAATTGTTTGGTGTCTAAGAATTATAAAAACCAGAAACTGATAACTTCTGAGTTATTGCATATTACTCTAGCAATCAAGGAAGACAAAATATTAAATTACTCTCTCGTCAAAGACTGGACAAATAATGCAACGGGAAGAATAACCACCTATAGTAAAAAGTAGAAGGATAGCTGGGTTAGTAGAAAGTCTATTCTCCGGTCTTAATAAAACTTCCAAGATTAAGTTGGAAAGTACTTCCAGCCGGAGTATCGGTAATCGATTCGTTATTAAATTATTGATGACCGATTAATGACTTAAAAAGAGAGAAAAAAAGGCTCGCTCTAAAGACGACGAGCGAACATCAACAAATATTTCCTCGATAATTTAATTCGCTGCCGTTAGGCATGAAAATGTACTGAAACCGATCTATTCATGCAAATATTTCTTCGATCAATTATATGATGGAATTCTACAGAATTTCACAAGAACTTGAAAGATCAAGAACATCTTATTACACATTCATCTTTAAGATTTTTAAATTAATAAACAGATTATAATTAACTTGTTCCTTCAATTTTCATTAATAGTGTAATAATCATAGCTCATGAACTGTGCAAAAACTAAAGATAGTAATTAAATTAAATCCCTGCATAAAAAACCATTCCATATACTCGATGAGTAAACACAGAATAACGCCAATCATCAAAAGTATTTTAATACGGTGTTGTTTTGAGTTGCAATGAAAATGAGACCCAGCCTAATGAGAATGCAGGTACATATAACAGTTTTTTAGTTCACATTTTATTTTGTGCAAATGAAAATAGTTCACGTACAGTTAAAATGAAAGAAAAAATATAAGACTTAGAATATAAAAAATTAAATAAATTTCATTACTTAATTAGACCCCTGCGAATCAATTTGCGAAAAGCTTAATGAATGTTTATAAGTTCCCTGCGTTAAGTAAAAGTGCCAGTAATTCATGTTAGTCCATTTATACTGCCAATTATTATGACTGTAAGTTTATGGTTTTCCATTTGATTGGTCGACGTAGCATAATTACAACAAACAGCTGTAAGGGAAAATCGTAAATTTATGGTAGATTCGGTGCCGCTAGGAAGTCTGCTTGATAGCTGGTTAATGCATTAATAATAATATTTTATTAGTTGTAGTTAAAAGCTGGGAAACTTGACGCTATATAAGAGTCAGAATATGCATCAATTTTTCCAAGTGTCTTATATTTATCGAAAACTCTAAAAGAAGTATTCATTTTCATAGTCATTTCCGTAATAATTATAAATATTATTTGCCCATGTATACAAATATATGGACCAATATTGAACCTATGAAGAATCCAGTCCTTGTTGCTTTCTACTAATAAAGATTCCATTCCCATCGCGTATCAAATGTTGCACCATCTTGCACCATGTCTATTTGTTTCCAAGTGTCTACTACGATCACTCAAGAACCTTGTCCCAGGATGCAATGTAATAGATTCATAGTGATCGTCCGATCGTGCTGCATTGTCCTTCTTTCGTTTATATCCAAGGATGCCATTTCTGCAAATTATTGACTAGAACACTAAGACTTTATATGGACAATTGATATAATAAAAGTTTAATGGTAATTAAATTTTAATTATAGGTATATGCGAACCTAATCGAGTGTGCTCATTATATTAGTGATTGTGCAGAGAATTTCCTATGTAATTGGTTTTATAGACTTATTATCTTAGAGATGCGATCATCTTTTGCAATAATTGGTAATAGGAACATCCCTTGTGAAATACATTCTAGAAGTGGGTCTCAAGAGAGCGCAGCGATGTTTATTTAATTTTCTGAACAATTACTCGCATAACCGAGTTGCTGTAGAAATGGACACTCGATGAATGAATAAACAGCATGTTAAACGCAGCCATTGCCGACCACAAATGATGCAATGAAAAACGTTTAGATGCTAAAAGGAAGAGTAACGCTTCTGTCTTCTGGAGTTGTCAGTCCCTGTCTTGTCTAAGAGAACGATTAGTCGTGGTGCTGAAACAGATTCTTGTCGTTTTAGTAATTCTATTGAGGTTTAAGGAACTGGAATAAGGCATCGCAAAGTAAATTCGAAGATGCGTGTGTTCCTTTTAAACGCGATAGTTATACTATTACTAATGCTAATATGTATTAGTGGTGTGAAAATTTATTTCAACTTGAACTTGATCGAGTCATCTTTTTCTGGGGATAATGGTTATTAGAAATTTAAAGTGACTCCATAGTTATAATTCCATTAGGAATCTGAATAAAAACCCACTGAAGTCCTAAGTATGAAACTAATCAGTACTTAAGTACAAACTTTTCTTAATATTGTTTACAAGCTCAAACAGTGATGAGAGTATTACTGAATTAGGCGAGGGGTTAGTTACTTCTGAAATCATTTAAATTTCAAAATATTTAAAAACAAGAATTAGCGAATGAAGATTCCAGTTCCCTCATTATGATTTCAAGATTCGTGAATCCCATAGTGAGTTTAAGTAATAAGATGTCCAAAGTTAATAGCCCTTTGTTAATGGGGCCAAGGTACCAAAAATTAAAACATTCGCCCTATTTCAACGAAACTTTTTTGAGAAAAAATTTCTGAAAGCTTCCAAAAAAGTTTAAAAGCAATCCTTTGTGGAGAAATATTGTTCGGATTAATGAACTATAAAATTTATATATGCATATTTTTGTTTGTTAAAGTGATTTGAGGATTATCGCCATAAAAATATATTGTTTAAATAGACATAAGTGGCTTGGTTATTCAAACGAAAAGGTTAGAAAAGTTATGTTTTATATTTTTCATATCGGATTCACATCCCAGAAAACTAATGTTGAGATAATACAAAAGTATCAAACATGTTTTCGCTTCTTCGTCCTTCAGCAGGATTTTTTTTGGACAAAAATACATGAAAGTCATATTTTTTCTCGGTAATACTTTAAATTTATGTCGCAACAAGTTAAAAAAATTGACGTGTCATGAAAAAATCTTGTTAGGATAAAAGCACTATAAGTATCTTTTTTGTTGTACAAAGTCTTACAAATATGCATATGATTTATTTCTTAAAACGGATCCTACTGAAACGAGGTGACTCTGGAAACATTCTATTACTTCAGAAATATTTCAGCAAAAGCTTAAACAAATATAAATTCTATGAGACTCCTTATAATTAAAACAAGTTGAAAGAGACTTTTCTAGTATTTTTGTCGTGAAAAGGCCTGCTAAAAATTTAACAACAAAATAAAGTTGAACTTCCCTAAAACTTTTGTTCCTATTTATACTTAACAAATTTGAAGAAAAGCTGGTACTTAAGTACTGGTTTCTCGGATACCTAATACGTCAGTGGTACTGTATTTTAGAATCCTATCGCACCAAGAGAAGCGAGTTTTCAATTTTTATAAAACAACTATCTATATTGCAAATGACTGCAATCCATGTTTAAAACTAGAAGCAAAAACGTCTTACAAAGAGATTTTTTCGTATTGAAAATGCTAAACATTAGAAAAAACACGTGGAACTCTATAATAAGTTGCAATAAAGTTTGACATAATCTTATTAAACTTCACTAAAAGATCAGTTTATTATGACTGAAATTTTAGTAAATAATCACTGATTCTCAGTGCATTTTTACAGCTTTTAATTTACAAAGTACAATGTTTTGGTCCAAAAAGATAAATTTTGAATTCCCTGCTTCGCAAGGTTCCTGAATAAAGAATTCTCATGAGATTAACGAAGGCACATTTTTTAGCAAAATTTTTTTTTTCAGCAAAATTGACACATCGCAGCTATGTTTCTCATTCTTGCCATTTCCATTTAAACAAACTTCACTTGATATAAATTATTTTTTCCCTTTTAACCCTTTCAAAGTTCCTTTTTAACTTTTAATTGGACAATAGTAGTTATAGTCAGAAAGACAGATATTTTTTTGAAGCATTTAACAATTGTTTAAACAATTATTATTTTATTTTAACTTTTCATTAAAAATAGTTAGAAAATTCTAATCTCTTTAAAAATCTAATTTACTTTGTCACTTGTTATTGAATATCTACGTCATTAAGATATTACTGCACTATTCTGTCACAAATTCGTATTTGTTTAAATAATTTGTTTTTGTTTAAGCATAAGATATTGTTCATAAAAATGACAAGTTACCCTATTAACTATACAAAAATAAAAATGTAAAACATTTATTTTAAAACAAAATTGCTTAAAAACACAGTATAAACAAATACGAATTGAGTCGGCGTTTATCTCTGCTGGTAATGACTAATTGTCCAGTTAAACTTGAAAAAGTGTCATTCAATGAAAAGAGAAAAAAATAATTCTTAACAAATCAGAATTATGTAAACAATTGTAAATTAATAAAAACAAATGGTTGTCAAAGTTGTAGTTAATTGAGTCGAAATTTTTCGTTGTAGGCGCTCCAACAAATTCAGATAATCTCCCGCAATTTATGTTTAGGCCCAAATGCGTGAATGTTATTTTTCCGAAAGCAAAAATATTTCCAAGTTAATCCTAAGGGATTTGTTAGGCCTATGTGGCACGTCCAAATATTACTCGGTTTTCATCAAACCTTGAGGGCCATATATTCGAAACAAAAAATTCAACATGTATGATTTTAGAACACACTATTATACACCTCTAATGAGTATACGAATTGAATTCTTCGTAAATGCGAGGGATTCAAATTAAGTTGGTAACGAGCGAAGAAACTTTAAGAAGCGTTGAGACTTTCGACATGACCGTGGTCGTGTCCGATGTCGATAAACCTTTCGTGCTGGAGCCGAAGGGTGTTAGTTATATTACAGACGATGTTGCATGAGATTCGTGCGACTGAAAGCAGCCTATTACTACTTTTATAGGAGCATTGGTAAGAGCTGTGGAAAAGATACTTCGACATTGCCACTTCAGTATGCAAATCCATCCTAGTTCTGACGAATCTGATCAGCAGTATTGAACTAACAGGCAATCTCTAGCACAAGATCCTTCTCCAACTGTTCCTTTCTGCCTCTCATTTTGTTGCTACATTATTTCACAAAGCTTTAATACATTCACCATCGATTCAATTTCTACTGACAATAATGTTGCTAAAAAGCATCAGCTTATATGCGGCGCAAGTTCTTTCCCAATATATTAGAAACGGAGGAATTTTTCACGATATATATAAAATTTTAATCTACTCTATTACAGGATTTAACTTTGAGAATACCAAAACTTCAGTGTAGTAATTTATTAAGTTTTAAGATAGAGAGCTTTGTGGCTCAAAAGTATGACAACTTTCACGGAGATAAGATCAGTTTGAAGTTGGTATCTTCTTCAATTGTCATCTATGAAAAATAAATTTAAATGTTTCCAGCATTGTTATACGTTAATATTAAATTATTGCACGTTGCAAACAGTCTTGAATTATGCAATTGCTTACTTTAGTTTTTAATTTTACCGATTTTCGCAATGTATTTACAGTAAGGTTAAAACTAAGCGAAAAGATTACATTATTCTGATTTTTGGTTTAATTATTTGGTTGCTTATACTATGATACTTTATTTTTTTAAATTAGTTTAGTGGATTTAGTTTTATTGGTTTGTTTACAGCCTAATATATCGAAGGCTTTTTTGCTAGATTTGGATTTGGGAATAGTGTGCATGGGGCTGTCCCGGTATATATCATCAGTCACGGACGCATTCTGGTAATGCAATTAATTGAACTGATAAAAGCAGTGTGCCTCATTTGACATATTATGGGCAAAGCCAGGTTTTTAACCCATTATCCACGAACTGGGTTATAGCTAAGTGCGTGATGGGGCGATCTCCAGCTTAAGGTGGAATCAGAACCACCAGAACCTCGGTAAAAGTACATAGAAAAATTCTTAGAGGATAGATGTTCTCAAGGATATAACTCCGGACCTCTGAACGTGAAGTCCAAATGCCTGAACATCTGATCTACCTAGGCCTTTTATTTTTTTTTGTAACTTGAACTTGTTCTCGGGCAAACATGGTTTTTCATCATCAGCCGCGGACTAAGCCAAGTGCCTGATGAGATATGGATGTTATAATTTAATTAAATACGATGCTTGAAATCTTCTGCGATTCTGTTATAGTAGGTACATAATTATTGCATCATTACTACACCAGTAGTACACCATTAATACACCGTAAAGCAAAATCATTTTCGGGGTAAGCGTGACTCACTCGGTTCTAGCCGGGAATCAATGAGTACATATGAAAAAAGTGAGTAAGGCAAGTGCTCGACATTATTTGCTTGTCTATATTTTGTAGCACATGATGAAGATTTTAATGATTTTATGTTGTAAGTCCATTTTTTTGAAAAAGAGGCTATAAGATATTCCTTTTTTATGTTTCAGGTAAGCATAAATAAAAATTGACTGGATGAAGTTTAAGAACAGCCGGATCATTAGTCTCTCACTCTCATAGTGCTAAAAACCGCATTTGTAGTAGGTGAGATCATTGGATATTATAAATGCGGACTTTCTTGATAGTATCAAACTAATTTTCCGTATTTCCATTAACCAAGGATTAATTAAATAGGTCGTAAAATGCGGCACTATGGGATTATCAGCTATTTTCTTTCCTTTAAGTGTAGAATAGCTCATTGGGGATGTGGCAATTTTGTGGTCACCACGCGTGAGAGGAAGAGACCTTCGTTACTTTGTGTATCTTTTTTCACAGTTTAACGACAGAAAATTGTATGGTTTATGTTGATTTAAACTAAGGTATATCTTATTAGATAGCATTATTTGTTACGAAAAAATTAATAGTGTATTACATCACGAGTAGGGTTAGGTACTCTTTTCCGCGGGGAGGTCAATGTTCGCAGGACGAGTGATAAAACTATGGCCGAAGGCCATTGTTTTTTCCGAATCGTCCTGTGAATATTGAATTCCCCTTGTAAAGGAAAGACGCGCATAACCATACGAGTGATGTAAGATATTTTATTCGAAACCACCAAATTTTATGAGCCTATGCCCTATACAGCCCCTCCTGAAAAGTGAGCGTCTGAAAGCCCTTTACGGAAGTGATGGGAGAACGTCCTATAAAGTGAATGTTTTCTAAAAATGATGATGATCACTCGCCAAACATTCTTCTGTTTCGTTTTTTTCTTCTGTAAAATTCCTCGAACGCCAGCTCATATTTAACTTTTGATTTTTGAGTACTTAATCTTGGTTTTCTTCTTTCACTTCATGATTTACGTTGAGGGGTGGGATTTTGCTTGTTTTTTCCATGATTTTGAGCATACGAAGATTTACAAATTATAATACTTTGTGACGTAATTTTTGATAATTGAAGGTTATTCGAGGATTCTATTGTTGATATGATTGCAGATGAAAACATGCGATTGATTTGGGTCCCATCTGTTTGAGCGGAGATTGATCGTGCTGTGGCGTTAGGAACTAGTTAACTTTCGCTACCTGGACGGTATGGCAAAGGGCTATCTTAAAGCTTACTTTTCTGGGGGCACAAAAAGCTCATAACATGGCGTTTTTGAATAAAATGAATTTATTTTAAAATTTTAAAGTGGAAGTTTTTTATGATGTTTCTTTAAAGTTTAAAAGGTGGTGAAAGGAAATATTTAGTAATACATTATCACTACTGGATCAAAACGAAAAGGATATAGCGAATGCCTCTTCCTTCCAGTAATTTTTCAACTATTACTTTATAACACCATTCCTCTTACGATTTCTTCTTTAATTATACAATACTTATCTTTTTTCGTTCTCTCTTTCTCCTCAGTTTTAGTAATAGATTCCCGTTGAACTAGTTAGATTAAATCGCGAAAGCACTTGTTTGACGAAGAAACTTGCTTAGATTTCGCAAGGTATGGCTACATGCCAGTAGCGATAAGTCTACTATTGCACGAAATAACTACGTCTATGGCTATTGTCTCGAAATAAATAAATAAATAAATATATATATATATATATATATATATATATTTCTTATACTCGTGCACATTCTAAAATTTACTTTGTCTCAATTCAGGACAATG
>JAAAKG020204310.1:0-23202 GCA_010014905.2 Druon quercuslanigerum
ATTTTCAAAAAGGAATATTCCATTTCCAATATAACAACAAAATTTCTATTAGATTTCTCCAGCATTTTAAATGATTTTTAAAAAAATAAATCTGGAAGACTTCAAAGGGAATTTTCTGAGTTTTGCACGATTTTTGAATAATTGTACGAACAATTCGAGTTCCAGGATAAAAGCAAAATCTTCATTAGATTCTTGGAAAATTTTTAAATGATTTTTTTCAACAAAGTTTTATGAGAATATTCTAAAAGAATTAAAAACACAACAAAATTTTAACAATAAATAAGAGTTAAACAATCATTAATTTTGAAAAACACCTCGGAAGTTTAAGATATATTCAAAAGTTTTGAAAAGATTCCAACATTATTCAAAACTTAAAAAGATTTAAACAAACATTTAAAACAAATTGTAGATTTTTGAAAATTTCGCACTAAAAGTTTAGAAGTCTTAAGAATTGTGAAAAGTTTGAAAATAATAAAATCTTGGTATGAAAAATCCTAGAACAAAACTAAAAATAATTTATTATCGAAAAATGAATTTAACATAATATTTAAAAATATTTACAAAATTTTCAAAAAAGAGTTTTGAAGACTTTCGAAAAATTGTAGCAAAAAATCGATTTCCAATATAATAAGAAAATTTCCATTAGATTCCTCGAACATTTTAAATGATTTTGTTAAAACAAATTTTTAAGAGAATATTTCAAAATCTTTCAAAACAAATTTTGATGGATAAATGAATGTTTCTATAAGCGTAAAATTGATTAAAATGATATAATTTATTAAAGTTGTAAATTTCATGATTCATTCTTCAATTTATAGCATTGAAAATTATAGCGTGGATTTCTGTTTTTTCTATATCATTGAACTGCTTTAATTTTTAAAGTTTATAATGTGTCTAATTGATTGCTATATATTTTTAAAAAACTTCAAACTTATGGATTTTTTATTTAATAACAAATATTCATTTTTTTTTATGTTCTATTATTCCTTTAACATTTAAATATATGTATTTTTTAAATACCTATTATGTATACATCTAAATTTAAAATTATTTCATTTCCATTATTTAAATATTTGCTATCCTAGGTCAAAAAGGAACAACTTTCTGTCTGCAAAACCTCTAAATTCATGTATATTCTTATAGTTGTCAATACTTGTAATTTTTTTTTGTAAATTGTTGTAAGAAATTAAAACTGCAATAAAATACAGCAATACTAAAAAAGGAACACAAAAGTACCAAAATCGTCTGAATAATAGAAAAAGTTGTACTTTTCTCTAATTTTGGTTGAAATTTATTGCACTTATTTCTAAAAATGTTTTTAATTTGTGTGTACTTTTTTGTAAAAAAATTTCCACCAGGTTATGTTTTTTAAAAGTAGTTTTCGCAGATACCAAATACTAACTGAAAGATAACTTTTTATTATTCGGTATAACATGATAAAAAGTAGTTTAGGAATGGCAGTTGTTGCAGTGAGTTTTGCAAAAGAAGAAAATTTACGAGATCAAGAAACGAAAGAAATACGAGGCCTATATGGCGCCACAATATTTTATGGCGAACATTTTACATTCCATGGTATTGCTCAATGTTGTTTGTAGCATAAAGAACTATAATGTGCTAATATATTGCAAGTGCCGCTAGAAAAATATTTAGTTCCAGATCCAAAATGGGGAGTAATGGTATAATAGTATATAAAAATTTGCAATGATGTAGCTAATTTCCAAATTAGCCGAGCGTTAAATTTCGAAATTATTGGCAACGAAGCAGGTGCAAATTTATGCGAGAATGATTGACGTACTCGTTCAGGGCTGTTCTATTTCTTATATTTTGAAAGAATTGAAATTGTTCAATGTTTAATACACTTATCTCTGCATCAAATAAAAACATTCTATTTTATGTATTTCAAATTTAAAATGATTAATAATTCAAGTTTGGTGATATTAAATTTTAAATGCTCAAAATCTAAAATTGTTTCATTTTAAGGCAATTTTAACTTTTAGTTGTTTATTTCGAACAGTCAAAATTCTGTTGAATTCCTTTGAATTATTTTGAAATTTTCTTGAATTTCATGGATTTTTTACATACGTTTCATTTCATTGAATTCTTTGTTCAAATTCAAATTCAAATATAAACTGCACCGAGTCGAAGCCGGGCGGAAAAGTGTACTTTTCACCCGATTCACATCAATTTTCGAAAAATACTTACACAATACAATACGAGAATTATGTTTTAAATAACACTGTCAAGAGGCTCATTAGAGACAAATATATGACAATATTTATATATTTTTATATATTTATTTATTTATCAATCTTTTTTATACTACATGGATCCTGATGTTTTTTTTTCTTTTAAGGCTTCCTCTTCCTTTCTCTTTTATTCTTTAACATATATTTTCTATTTAATGAAGATCAATTTTTTTGGTTATTATTATTATTTTTATTATTATTATTATTACATCATTAGGTTGTTTCCCTTTCGGGTTAGGCGTGATTCACTCGGTGAGGAAGCGGTTATAGAATTTTTATTTTGATCTAGAATTCTCGTATTATTTATTTAAATAACACGATTGTTCCACAACACTGCTCCGACCCAGGTTGCTGATCAATCTCTCTCAAAAAAAGTCACTCTTTTTGTGCAGGAATTTTCTACAAATTGAATCTGGGTCAACCAAAAAATAATATTTTATGTTTTTACTAAATATACAATATATCAATTATCTTCACTGTGAACGAGATTTAAAAACATTTCCAGTGATTGGAAAGGATATAAACTGATTTTAAGGAAGTCTGAAGTATTTCAAAGGACTGCAAAGTACTTCAAAGAATTTAAAAAAATTACGATATTGACGAGATTTCCAAAGCTTTTTAGGGATTTCATGTAATTTAAAAATATTAAGAGAGATTACAAAAGCTTTGGACATTACAAAGCATTTTTAAGGATTTTAGGGAATTTTAAGAGATTTATATATGTTTCAAAAAAGGACAGATTTGAAGAAATTTCATAGGATTTCAGAAGATTTTCAAGGATTTAAAGGGATTTCAAGGGATTTTAAGATTTCAAAATATTAAAAAAAGAGTCACGGGATTTCAAAGAATCCTGAAGAATTTCAAGAGATAACAAAGTATTTTCACGAAATTTGGAAGATTTCAGGGGATTTTAAGAGAATTTCAAAGACTGGAATAGATTTGAAAGAATTTCATAAAGAGAAGTTTGCAATGATTTTAAGAGATTTAAGTCGGTTTGAATGATCTCACAGGATTTTAAAGGATTTTTCAAATTTTCAAAATGTTCTAAAGTATATTCACGGATTTTAGAGGATTTTCTAAAAGTTTCAAGGATTAAAAAGAGTTTGAAATGATTTCAGAATATTTTTAATGATTTAAGGGATTGCGATAAATTTAGTATGGCTCTTAAAATATTTTAATGGATTTTAAAATATTTTAAGAGATTTCAAGGAATTTCCAGGGATTCTAATAGTTTGAAAGAAATTTCAAAATGTATAAAAGCATTTTCACGAATTTTACATGATATCAGGGGTTTTTAATTGCATTTCAAAGATTCGAAGGCATTTTTAATAATTTAAAAAAAATTCCAAAGTAAATTCACGGATTTTAAAGGATTTCATAATATTTCAAAAAGTTCAATGGAATTTTAAAGGTTTTCAAGAATTTACACAAATTTTAAAAGAATTCACTGGATTTCAGAAGATTGTACGCAGATTTCCATGAACTGCATGAGATTTTATGACATCTGTACACCATATTTCCATAATGGTTAACTCCTCAACTCTATATTTATTGGTGGTATAAAATATAAAGTTTGCACAATACCAAAAAAAGCAGAACACTTTTTAATATAATCTGTATATGATAATATAAAAAGTAATTTAAATAGCAAACACTAGTTTTAATTAGTTTATAACAAAAAAATTAGAAAGAAGAAAATTGCACAAAAAAATACTTTGGAATTCCCCTTCCGCCCCCCCTTCCAAGCAAAGATTCTTAAAATTTTTGAGCCTCCCCTCCAGACCTTACGTGTGCACCAGGGATCGGAATGCCTAATTTTTAAAGGATCCGGGGTCCTAAATGGGCTAGCAGAGGGTCCGGTGCGAAACCTTAAAAGCTTAAGGGGTTCATGTTCTGACCTACATCATTAAGAATCATAAGATTTGGGTCCGGACTCGGACCCATAAGGAATTAAAGGGTCCGGGGTCAGACCTGGAGTCTAGTCCAAATTCTAACTCACAAGGAACCTTTAAACCTCAGCACCATGAGCGGAAAGCGATAAACGCTCGTGCAACTCAATCGCCTTTTTGCCGCTCTTGGTACACAATACACTATTTCAGTTCGGGTACCCCAGGCATCTTTGCAAAGAAATAAACACTGATTTTTCATCTAGAAATCAGGTGAGCACTATAAAATCGGATCGAATATTTGAAAATGATTGTTTTTTTTAGGATTGTTTATGAAGAGAAGCAGAGGGAACGAATGAGTTAAAATTTAAAGGACAATGTTGGAATAGCGAGGATGAGAATTGGAAAGAGGAAAATGGCATCTGGAGTTTGGATATCGGTTTTTAGATAGTATGCCTCTTTGGCTTCTTGCACTAGACGAACCTGCATCAGACCCATGCGGTAGCATCGTCAGACACCCTCCATCGGGATAAGTTGGACCGTATGAGGGGATGCTCGGGTGTGGTAAGGCCTGTTCCAGAGCCGCATCAGCTACGGCCTTGGCAGTTCCCACGAACGAACAACCCACTGTAGAAGGAGGTTTCGCACAGTCCTTGTACCAAAATTCCAATAGGTTCAATCCTGATACTGTCGTCCCGCCAGCAGGAATCAATGTTCAAGTAGAATGGTAAGACTTTCTAACATATAATCCCTTTCTCCATACCTTATGATTCATTATACATATTTAAAATATTTAAATAATAAATTCTCTTTCAAATATCAACGCAATTAGTTGCAGAAGAAAGTCAATGGACTGATCTCAAACTAGTTTTCTGTTAATAGTGTTGATAGTTAAGCTAGTTTTATGAGAAGGTTTAAATATTGCAAACAAGTTTTTTACTAAGAGGCTAATGACCCATAGATGATGATAACAATATTGTTAATGATGATGATGATGATAATGAAAGAGAAATTACTTGCTTTATTCTTTATTCAGATGAACCTCATTATGTAGTTTGTAAACATAGCTGTCCTAATTAATGATTTCATTAGGCAGCCTCTGTCTTCGTATGTTGCATAGTAATTTGAATCGTTGCAGGATAGAACCAGATTCCATAGACGCCGAAGTGTCCGGATTGGTGACCAGTTTGCCGAGATCGCAAAATCCGAAAAGATGTTATCGAACATCGACGAGTTCTGGATATTCCAGCCATTCACCGCCACTTTCAGCCACATCCTATTCCTGCTGCAATTCTGCCACGCCTCAACAAGGTGCGGTTGGGGTAACAGCTACCAACACTGTCAGAGATCAAGGAACAGGGTTACCTGTCATTCACGAGGGAGAAACCATCCCACGACCAATCTGGCCCTGTATTGGCAGCGATCCAACAAAAACCCACCATGAGGGTTGTCTAGAGCATAGTGCAGATGGAAAAGGTAAGAAGAATTTTTTTATGGGACAAAATAATTTTTTAACCCTTGATTCTACAAAAGTAGCGAACCAAATTTCAGGAAAGTAATGTAGCTTAACGAAAATTGAGTAAACAATCGAGACATGAAACGTAGTAGTTCAAGCGTGTGCTGTGAAGTGGTTTGGGCACGTTTATTATATGTTGTATCGTTAATTGTGATCATTTGATGAACAGTGTAGTTTTTCATAGAAGATTGTTTTGCATTTTTCCGCATCCATTCTTTCATTCTTTCTCATTTGCTCCTCTAGCCTCCTCTAACTCCTTATCCACTTCTCACCCATTCCATTCTGCCCTAGAATCTTTACCATATTCTTTTGCAAGCTTTCTTTATCTTACATTTCTCTCCTGCATCCTTTCCATACATGCTTTCATGTTTCCCCATATATGTTTCATTAGCGCTACCAATTTTGTCATCCTTCCTCTTATATGAGCTTCATGTTCTCTATTTATTTGCAAAATATATCCAAAATATTTAAACTCCTTTACTTCTTATAACTTCCATCTCCCAATCCATTCTTCCTTTCTGCCCTCTCCATTTCCAAACCTCATTAGCTTGGTCTTTTTTATACATTTGAACTAGACACGCCATCCTTTCTTCACCTTCTGCTATCAACTATCAAGATTAATATATTAACTAGAAGTGGGCTCGGAGAACAACCTTGCGTTACACCTCTTACTATCCAGAAACTATCTCATACTTGTTCTCCTACCTTTACCCTGCTTTTTGTCTCCCTAAAGATATCCGATACTCTTTATTAAGCTTTCTCTTTTCCCTCTTTTCTCCATTACTTTTTCTATCTCAATTCGCTACAAGAAGTGAAAATTATCTGCGTCAGTGACTCTGTCTTTTTTTCTCAACTACTTCCTTCAGTCTCTCTGACAAAACACTTATATATACTTTATACAATGTTGGCGTCAGCGTCAAACCCCTACAACCTTTAACCTTCTCCCATTTGCCTTTCTTCCCTATTGGTACCACTATTCTCTTTCCCTACCGTATTTTACACCTTTTCCTACTTTCCGCTCTACTCCTAAGAAATTAACAACATATTTTTTTCCATTCCACCATCTCAATATGCTGATTTACTCTTTTCCATCCTTTTTTCTCTATTTCATATCTATTTCAACATTTCCACTATTTTTTGTGTTCCAACATCAGATCATGAGTTTTCCTCTCTTTCTCCAAAAGCTCTACTTTATTGTTACTTTTTTCTCTTATTTTCTCAACATTTTAAATGATAAGGCAGAAAAAAAAGTCGAAATCGCGAATACTCACGTAAATTCCCGTGACATGTGCGTGATAACATGCACTTAAGAATGATTATTCGCTGTGCGTTTTAGTGATTTCCCGTGTTAATTGGCGTACAAGTCTACAAATAAGGATTTAGAGAGTACGGAAATTCTATACATAAATCTTTTGCCGTAAATCATCCGATATTAATGAAAAATCTTTAATATCTTAATACATTCATAGTATAGGCTTTATATATTTCAAAAAATTACAATAAAACTGAAATTAAGTCGCAAACTTGACTGAAATTCAGTATCTATTGTCTTCGAATACTGAACCTACACAAATATGCATTGAGGTAATTCATTGTATGAGGCAAAAAAACAAATTATTTTCATAAATGAACATTCACATGTTTTTATTTTCTCAATGGCTTAAAAATGTATGTCTTAAATTTGTATACATCTATGCAGAATTATTCCCGTTCAAATTACCATTATGTTCCATAATTTAATGACAATTTTTAAACTAGTTTGTAGGAGAATGATAATTTTATCTTACTTGTTCCACATCTTTGTAGAATAGTTTCACATACGGTGTGACAATTACAAAATACCATAAGTAGTAAATAATAAAAGTAAGCCTGTTTTTTTACATTTAGATGATTCTGCCGTTATGCCTTGAAATTAAAATACCTGAATTAATTAAGACACCTACCATTTCAAAAATATATAAGCAATTTAAAAGTATATTATTAAAGCAATTTTCAAATTTGATATAAGTATTGAAACCTTTGAAAACAAACATTAGTAATAAACATTATTGCATTTTTCAGATTTAGGGTGAAATCGTTTAAAATTGAATAATTTTAAATCAGAAGTTCTCAAAATTAAAAATTTTCAAATTAAAATGGTGAAATTTAGATAATTTCATTATAAGAAATATGTTCAAATTGTATAATTTATAATTAAAAACATTTAAAATAAGAATAAAATCTAGAAAAAAAGGATAATTTTAAAACGTTTAAAATTGAATAATTTCAGATCAGATTTTTAAAAATATTTTGAAGAGGTGATAATTTTTTATTTAAACTAATTGAAATTGTATTATTTCTAAGTAAGGGCGTTTAAGACTGATTAATTTAAAATTGGAAACTTTAAATATACATAAGTTTCTATTCTAAGCTATTACAGTTTTCCATATTGAAATTGAAAACTAATTGAACGTTTCAAATATAAAGCTTCTCAGTTTCTAAAATTTTTAAGCTTTATTATATAAGAAACATCATTTAACATTAGAATTGATTAAAAAAATTTGTCTAAGATAAAAACTTAATTCACCGTAATTGCCATAGTTCAAAATAAAAGAGTATAAATTAAAATCCTTCGTAATTAAATAATTATAAAAGCATGTAAAATGAAGTAATTTTAAATCAGAAACGTAAAAAATGAAAACATTTCTACTGCGGAACGTTGAAAATTGAAAAAATTGATCTTTAACTAAAAGTGGAATAATTTTAAGATTTTATGATTCCAATTTTTGACATTGCGCAATTTTAGGCCATTTAATTCTTATTTGTATTCTTTTAAATTTGTGTTTGAAATTTTGAACATTAAAAAATATTTTGAAATAAAATCAATAGAATTTTATACGTTTAAAACAGAAAGCATACAATTTAGAATATTTAAATTTAAAATAGTTAGATATAAAGCTGACTAGCATGACATTTTTAATGTTTGATTTTGCAACTATTGTCGATTTGGGTGGATTTCCATTTAAAATTGTTAAATCATTGAGGATACTGATAAGATCCATTATATAGTATTAGCAGTTAATTTTTTCGTATAAATGTCAATATTTTCAGAGTGGCCTCTAAAAACTGAAACAAGTTTCTGGTTAAGTTTCCCTTATAAAATATTTTTCCATGTCATTAATGATGCTTGATTGATACTCAAAGAGACGTAAATCATTGATGAAAGATAATTGCTATTCGAAAGGTACTAAATGCTTTTGTTTTCGAATAAATAATAAAATTTCAATTTTTCATCTGCAGGTATTTAAATTTAAAAAATTTCAAATTTGATTTTGACTTCCATTTTTTACTAAAAATTTTATTTGTTTCTCCGTGGTTGGATAGACTTTTTAGTATAAAAACCGGATTTCTGCAAAGAGAATAATCGTCACTTTCAGTGTTTAAAGTTAAAGAATGTAATTAATTATTATTTTTATTATTATTATTATTATTTTCGAATTGTCTATTAGAGTCATCCAAAAATTTGAGTTTTGATATAATAATAAAATTAAACTTTGACTTTCCCCTTTTATTGTGTCCGCAAAATACCACAAAAAAAGCAAAACACCAGTTTTCTATCAAATTCGTGTTAAAGGCGGTATTTTGAATTTTTTCAAAAGGAATAATTTTTAATCCATATATAAAGAGTGTTCAAGTATTTTTAAAGTAATTTTGAATTGTTTAAACAATTGTGATTTGTATTTAGAATTTTTTCCCCTGTAAATCGTGAAAATTTGTTATCTTTCCGGATAAACGGTATAAACCCTTCTCCTGTAAAGCGTGAAAACTTATTATTTTCTGAAATGAATGACACAATTAACGGATTTTGAAATTAATTTTTTTGTTAACGATGTTTAGCAACTTTTTCAACAATTTTTGATTGTTTAATTAATCTTCTTCTTTGTCAGTCGTAAAAAGTTATTCTTTTCTGCAATTAATAACAGAATAAACAAATGTTAATAGTAATATTTTTTGTTCAAGGTTTTTCGCAATTATTTAAACAATTAATAGTCACTTACTCGCGCCTTTTTATATGGAGGCAATATTTCTGAAGTGCCCAAGTTTAAAAGTCATGATTTTCAATTGCCTTCAAATTTTAAGAATTTTTGGTTCGAAAATACAGGTAAAGCTCGATAGTCAAACTTCTACTGTCAGTATTTATGGTTTGAGTCATGAAAAATCAAACTGAAAACATTCAAATTTCCCAAACAACTACACAATATACAGTACAAGACAAGAGACCAAAATTATCTATTTTTCAGAGTTCTACCAAATTTATCTTGAGTGTTTTCTTTTAATTAGAAAAACAAGAAAGTGAAAACTCGTACGTTTTAATACCAATGGTTATTATGAACTGTAATAATATAAATTTATTGAAATGATACATTTTCCAGGGCAGACGAGAATGAAACATGATGCAAAGTATGAAACAAATACTAAAGTAATCATTAAAGATAAAATTGATAATTTATTTTGCAATAGCGGAATAAGCAGCCTCAGTTTTAGGTACATAAATAAATATAATATTCATTTGATATAGCAGAGTTGAAAATAAAGTACAAAAGTTCCCATTTTTGAAAAAATCAAGTGCGAAGCACGATATACGTGATAAGGATGTACGTGATAATAAGGTGCATGTTAAAGCCGGATGAGCTTTAACAAAAGAGAATTCACAATCATCGCCACGCGCAATGAGAATGTGCTCACGCAGCAAGTAGATTTTTTGTGATAACTATCTGCTATATATTTAGTAGTTTGATTATTATTCGCATGGAAAGCTTGTCCAGCATTTCGAATGATGAAAGCATAAATTAAGAACTCTCCTTCTTTAAATGAAAATGTCGATGTCTTTTGTTTTTGACTATACACGAGGCCTTCAAGTTTAATTAAGAGAAAAGACAAATTCTGCTTAATAATAATTTGCGTATATAAATAGTTTTAACTATTGTTAATTAAGTTCAACCTTTCACAAGTCATTAGTCATGCGAATCCACATTTTTTTCTCTTGAAAATACAGTTCTCGATTCTTGAATATTAATTCAAATTTTAGGAAGCGTGAAAAAATTACATAACATTAAATAGAAGCGTGCGGAAGGGTCCGATTTCTGATACGGTAACGATGAATATATACAAGGTAACATTGAAAAACACTTTGCGGGGTGGCGATGGGTAAAAAGGGTCGAAAAACGTTAACTTTCGTTTCTTAAACATTTAAAAAAAAATCAAAAGTACCCGTGGTGTAGGAAATGTTAAATAAACCTTTTGAATCGTAATTCGTTAATAAAAATATAAAATTTAAAGAAATAGATTAAATAGGATGAAAGATCATAAAAAATCCTTCTTAGATCACTCATAGAGAATTCATTTTGCATTTGTGTTTCAGAAATAATGCCCCAGGGAAGGTAGAGAAAAGTCTTTTTTTTTAAATCTCTTTCACTGTGTCGCTAAATATTTAATTATTTCCTTATTTTATAACGTAAACCTTATATTGTTTCAAAAACTAAATTCAATTACTGTGATAAAAGTATAGTCCATTTTTAATTTATACATCACATTTATATACTTTAGGAAAGATCTCCATGCAAATTATTTTCAATTCACAGATTCCATTAATCTACGGGGGAGTTTGTAAAAAAACAAAAGGACTATACTTGACTTAGAGCAATTGAATTTGTTTGCTCGAACAATATATGGTATACATTCTAAGATAAGAAACAACTGAATAATAAGCGCTATAGTGTAAGATATTCGAAAAAACTAGAATTTTCTCCACCTCCCCTGTGAAAAGGGTCAACCGAATGATTATTAATTGTTTAAATAATTTGCAAATGCCTTAAATAAAAAATAGTACTTTTAGCATTCATTAATTGTGTCATTGATTGCAGACAAGAATAACTTTTCACTATTTGCAGAGAAAAAATTGTTCAAGCAATTAAAAATTGTTTTAAATAATGATAAGTAATGTTAGAAAACAAGTATAAATTGAAAATTATTTAAATATACTTGAAAACTCCTCACTGATCATCTAAAAAAATTCATGTTGAAATTCCAAAAATACCGCCTTTAGCAAGAATTTGATAGAAAACTGCTATTTTTTATTTTTGGGACATTTTCCGGGCATAATAAAAATTTATTGGAGGGCGGGAGGGGGGCACAATTAAAATTTGGTGGGTGGAAATTGTTCTTTAAATATTGCTCAAAAAGTGTCTGTACTTTAATTCACAAAAACTATTTTCCTATTTAAAATCCTATGTTAATTTCAAAAGCCCCGGGGCAGGGGTAAGGCTGGCTTTTTAAATTCTTTTTAAAATTCAATTATTTTAATGTGCAAAATTAATATTTTAAAAATCGACTGATTCTAATTCAAACCATGCTATGAGGTCTTCATTAGGTTGTCAGAATATTTTTCCACGAAAGTATCTTATTCTACACTCAAAATGAAGGTATGCATGTTTTACGGATTGGTTTAATAAAATTGCAGGAATGGAGAGCTGTTGAAGATAATCTTACAATTTCATAAAAACTGCACAAATTTATTGTTAAGTGATCTAGTTTTTTTTACAAAAAATACATATTCGGATGAATTTTCTTTCGCGCGATGAGAAATTTTTAGCTCTATTGAATGACCCGAGAAAACTATACAAATTTTAAAAATTGAGAAAATGGGAGCGGGTTTTCTGAGGATTTTTGAACATGGATTTTCTCGAAAAGCCACTTCAACTTTTTTAATATATGGCACCACATGAATTTATATACTTATTTATTCAATCATGATTATCTCGATCTGGCCCTTACCACCTCTCCCTTAAAAATTGTTATTGTTTTTTCGTTTGTTTTTGTTTTCTTAAAGGTCTTTTTTCGCTGAAATCAGTAAAATTAAATGAATTAAAAAATGTCACATTTGGGAGGCGGTAACTGAAACTGTACACGAAAAACATTGCTACATTGCGAAAAGTGGAAAAAATGCTTTCAAAAGTATCCGTTGTGCGCATAATTATTATTTCTTGAAAATACGCTATCTCAAAAAGGTAGTTTTTTGAATTAAAATAGTTTATTTTAATAATAATCATTTTAATCATAAACATTTTAATCTATAATCCCAAATATCTTCTAAAATACTTTATCTACGAAGAAACAGTTGGAAAAAAGGTTGACCAGGACCGAGGGGGACATTTTACTGTACCATGAACTTTGACCTTGAGGTCATTTTTCAAGGACAAATGGACGTAAGACCCTTTTTTAAATCCACAGTCAAAAATAGTGTTTCTCATTTAAGAAAAGGGTCTTACCTCCATTTGACCTTGAAAATTGACCTCAAGGTCGAAATGGATGGTAGAGTCCCCCTCGTTTCTGGTCAACCTTTGTCCGAACCATTTCTTCGTAGATAAAGTATTTTAGAAGATATTTGGGATTATAGATTAAAATGGGTCACCGTATATTTAAAATTTTGTCATAAGGATTTGGCTCACGCCTGAGTGTTCGCCTGAGTGATAACCGCAGACCCCGCGCAGCTCCTGTTACACCTACCTACACTCTGAACAAATCACAGAAAAAACAACATGTAATTTACAGCGATTTCAGAGTAATCGTTATCTGCAACAAAAATCAGCTTCTCGTGCATAAGAATGGAATGTAAAATGGTTACCATGTCAACTCTACTCTAACTTTTTTTTTTACGCAAAAAAATTCAAATTTATCTACTTACAAATTATCCGTAACCAAAATTCACTTCTGTTTTTATCTGTAATGCTCACACTAGTTATTTAAAAAAATCATCAAGCATGATTTTTTAACGGTAAGAGAGGCGGTGATGGATGCGGATCGAGCTAATCATGATTGAGTAAATAATTATATAAATTGATTTTCGATTTTTTGTTTACCAGAAGCTAAACTTAGAGAATATGCAGTGCGTATTATCGACAATCAAAAAAAAAAAATTAAGAATGGCTTTTTCGAGGAAATCCATTAAATTTTTTTTTCAAAAAAACCGTCATTATTTTCTCAATTTTGAAAATGTAGATATTTGTCTCGGATTATTCGATAGATCCTAAAATTTCTCATCACATGAAAGAAAAAACAACCGAATATTTATATTTTGTAAAAAACTGCATAATTTTGAGAGGTATGTTGGCAGTTTTTATCGAGATCTTATGTAGACCTCATTGCATGATTTAAAATGTAATTATTTCATTTAATGAGACAACATTTTCATGCAAGGAAAATGTTACATTGAATTCCATGTTGAAGGAAATTTAGTAAGATTGAATAATATGTCAAACTGCCGTATAGTAAATACTAATACGGAAGAGCCTTTATGCGCTACCTTCAGACACGTAATGCATGCACTGAATTGTGTAAGTTACGGTAACACGGGTTGCGTTGTCTTCCTCGAAAATATAACTTTTGAAAGAAAATTGAACAAATAAAAATATTATTGTTACGGGGTGGGGTTATAAGTGAAATAACGTGAAGAACTTCGATAACATTTATATTTATAGATAAAAGTTTATTTTTACATTCTCATCGGAGCAGGTATTAGATTTTTGTAAACTTTGACCCTTGGACCCGGAAAAAGGTTTTTCACGAATGTGCATGTTTGTGTGTGTGTGTTTGTTCGTGCATATGTAGATTTTTATATTGCTAGTACGATAACTTTCAAAATAATTAATAGATTAGATTGAAGTCTTAAATTTAAGGTCAGATCTTCGGAAATCTCATGAATTTTTCTAAAGTCACTGTAAGCCATGTCTGAAAGCCATGTCTGAAAGCGTGCTTATATCGGCAGCTGAGTGTATATCTAATTCTAAATAAATATAGACTTTTTCTCAAAATACCAGGTTTAAAAAATATTCTTTCAACAGGTATCCCTTGCTGTTGTTATGGCTACACTGATCCTCACCCTTATTACGAATGGGACAGCGGGAAAACCTCTGGAACAGTAGCTCAAGAAGTTCTTATGGAGTTATCTCGAACGCTAAATTCCGTTTTGGGTGATACCAGCATGACACCTGAAGAAATATTACGAGACATTTCTCGAACAATTACTCAAGGCGTCGATGTAAACAAGAAAACACTTTTTGAAGATTATATTTATCGCAATTCGTCCACATCAAGCGGAGGAAAAGATTCCTTTTCCACAGAAATGAATCCAATAAATTCTAGGGTCTATGGAAAAACAGAAACCTACCTTGGATTGCAGAACCCCTCCTGGTCCAGATCTCACTGCCATCATGCAAAAAACTCTCCAAGTCAGGATCTTCTCACTACTTCATATGGAAAGCAGACAAATCCTCGTTATGAAGACGACCAAAACAGGAAAGAAAGTTCCACAGGAGTTGTTTTAGTCCCAGAAAATGAAGGATTCTTTTCGAGAAATATTCATTGTTATAATACCACAAATTCAAAAATTTGTTCCTGTAGACGCTCAGAGAATTCAAAAAGGGTCTCTAATTTCAAAGAAAAGGATAATGGAAAGGAGTCTGATAGGATTAATAATGATAAGGAGCAGTGTAATTTGAGGAAGGAATATCCATCGGCAAATCATGAGTACGCAACGGTGAGTGAATCAAAATATTGTCAAAAGATAGTTTTTTATGTATAATTTTTTGGACATTTATTCATTGCCCATACTCAATCAGAGATTTTAAATAATAATTTAATAGCGACCAAATTGATACAATTATAATAAAACATAGAGAAGCCCAATGACTCAGATTTTTAGTGTACACTAGATTGCAAAATTGAAACATGGCATGGGTTTGCAAAATATTGCATATATGTGGCTGAAAAATATTGCATGAGTATGAAAAAGATTCCATGGGTAGTTGCTCGAGATTTTATATATATTTTATGAAAATAAATGAAATTGTATGAGATTTTATCAAGATTGAATGAGATTTCTTCAAGATTGTATAGGATTACCTGGGATTCCAAAGGAATTCAAGGGGTTGCGTGAAATTTCAAGCAGTGTATAGGATTGCCCGAAATTTGATAGAGATCGCTCAATATTGTATAGAGATTGTATGAGAATAAATAGAATTGCTTGAGATTACACCATTACAAGTAGTATATGAGATTGCAAGACATTTTGTGGTGGTCGCTCGAGAGTTTAAAGAGATTGTATGAGATTAAATGAAATTGCAGGAGATTGTATAGAGATTGAATGAGAGTGCTTTCAAGATTGTAATGGACTAAAAGAAATTGCATGAGATTTCAAGCAGCAGATGGTGTTATATGGAACTTTATAGAGAACGCTCAAGAATTCATAGAGATTCAATGGGATTGCATCGAAATTGCATAGGAACAAAAGGGATTTTAAATGATCTTAAATGATTGCATGCGATTATAAAGGATTGCATTGGATTATAAAGGATTGCATGGGATTGAATAAAGATTCCGTTTAACCACAAGGTTTTCATGGCATTTTAAGGGATTGAAAAAAAATTCATAGAATTTTGAAGGAAAAAATGGGATTTCATGGGATTATATTGCATGGACTTACATAGAGATTGCATGGAATTAGAAGGGATTTTAAAGAACTGTATAAAATTTTTAATGATTAAAGGGGATAACAATAGTTTCTAAAGGATTGCATAGGGTTTCGTGGCACGTTATAGGATTGCTCATGGCAGTGCAAGGGATTTAGGAGGGTAGTGTAGCATTTTAAATAGAATTTACTAGATTATAATGGATTTTAAAGAATTGGTCGGCATTTTCAAAAGTTCAAGATTACATGGGATTGTAGGGGGATTTTAAAGGATAGCATGGGATTTAAAAAAATTGCATGGTCCTTTAAAGGATTCCATGGGATCACAACAGATTCTAAATGATTGATTGGACCAAATGGGATTGTAAGCCATTGAATGGGATCCCAGAGGATTGCAAGGTATTTTAAATGGTTCAATGATGTTACAAAACATTGCATTGGGATTGCATCAATATTTCATTGGATTACATAAGATTTTTAAAGTGGACATGGATTGTTAATGAATCGCATCGAGATTGCATGGTAATACAGGGGATTTTGTAAGAATTGCATGAGACTTCAAATAGTTGGAAGGGATTTTAAAGGATTGCATAAAGACTGCAGGGGATTAAAAGGGATTTATAAGGATTTAATGCGATCACAACGGATTCTAAAGTATTGCATTAGGTTGAATGAGATTACAAGGGATGCTTAAGGATAGCATGAGATTCTAAGGGGTTTAAATGATTGCATGGGATTACGAGGGTTTTTAAAGGATTGCATGGGATTACGAGGGATTTTAAAGGATTGCATGAGATAACAACGGGGTTTCTGGAATTGTATCAGATGACATTAAAGCATGCGTGGGATTATAATATCCAATTTATTATTCCATTATTTCTTCTGTGGAAGAAGTCAGATCGAGTTCGCTGTCCTTAGCAATATTTATTTTTAATCTTGTGAATTTGTGTGTTAATCACAAATAAAATTAAAATTAAATAAAATTACTTGTCAAAATAAAAAAATATGAAATATATTTAATTACGTAAGAAGTTCTAGGGGAATGGGGTTCAAGGGACTCTTATGCTTTCTCATAAATGGGATATTAAATGATTGCATGGGATTGCACTAGATTACATAAGATTGCGAAATATATTGCAGGATTAATTGAGCGCTCCTTCTACATTTAGTGCTTTCAGGTTAAGATTGTACAATTAATTAGTGAGTGTTTTTAATTTAGTTGGAAATGATGATTTTACAATCATCGTAAAACATTATCGATTAAAATGAATTAATATTCACTGCTCTTTTTCATTAAAATTGCTCCAATAACGTCGAGATTCTAATTCGCGATATACATTCTCGAGTCAGAAATAATCCTATCAGTCCCATCAGCTTCAGTTGCCTTATGGCATCGGAGCCCACTGCTGTTCGGGCAAGCTCGCCATCGTGCTTATTGGCTCTGTGTGTACTTCCCGCTTCGAATGAACTGAGCCAACGTAATCACGCAGTCAAGGAACGTCCTTAAATTACGTAAGGGTTTTTTTTAAAGATTTTTAACCCCCTCCCACCCGCATAAAAGAGCATAAGATTTACTTGAACCCCTCCCCCTAGAACTTATTACGTAATTAAATATATATTATATTTTTTATTTTTATAATTAATTTTATTGAATTTTAATTTTATTAATACTCGCGTTTTTCTGCATCATTTTCTTCGAAAAATTGCTCGAAAATATATTAGACGAACATAATGATGCACACAGAGACGTGAACGCGAATGTTTTTGAAGCTATACTACATCTGACTTCCCAGCGGGCACAAAATTTGGCGACGTCGTTACGACATTGTTAAGACGTATTTACGACAACTTTACGACATGTCGTTACGATGTCTTTCCGATATCATAAAGACACCTTAAGGACATGGACATAGGATATCGTAAAGTTGTCGTAACCATCTCGTAACGATGTCGCCAAATTTTGTGCTCACTGAGTTTAAAACAGGTATACACACTCATGCAAGTCCAGGTTTGCACCACAGGTATTCGCGGAAAATTTCTAGCCTCCATTTAGTAGTAAAAGCCTTGATAACAGTGTTATGATTTTGTAAATGGATATACTTTAAAAGAAGAGTTAAAATGTAGGGAATACAAAATCAAAGAAAAAATTATTTAGTAGTTATTGGTTACAAATTTGAACCGTTGATTAATATTAATAGGTACTTAAAACCTTTAAAGTATAATTTTTTACAATTGAAAATAAGTTATCATGTAAATTATGCAAGTTGCAATATTAATTATAAATTCATTTTGTACTTTTAATAGTAATTAAAAAACAGCTTAATTACTTTGAAGTAATCGAAACAAAAACTTAGTTATTTAAAATCTTAATTCTTTAAGTTTTCCATACATTTAACTTATACTCTAAGTTTTTACATAAATTTTGTTTGTTTTGATAATTACGTAAGGGAGTCGTTGTCAACCACCCTCCCGCACATAAGAATACATAAATAATGCTCACCCCCCTCCCCTTAAAACCATTACGTAATGTAATGGTGTTCTCTCAAAACGCTCCTGTTTGTCGCGCCTGAGTGAACAATGCTCCCCAGCTCATCTTGCCCATACCCGCGGAGCGGTGCTAATTCTTAGAAGGTCTATATCCGGGCGCACTATATCCGAGTTCGGCTGTATTTGAAACTAAAAATTGTTTATTTTTACAATCTTTCCCATACAGCTATTTCAGGAAGGAAATTTATTAATTACAATTTGGAAGGTATCACATAACATTTGAAGACCATTGTTTCAGCAGCTAGATTGTGGCGAAGAGAGCTCATCAAGCGGCGGAATTAGCAGATCATCATCGAAAGACAGTTGGTGTCGCGAAGCTGGAATTTTCGAAAAAAGTCTGAATTTCACTTTGGATGGATCACGAGCTGAAAGATTGCGTCGAGCCATAGAAGAGGCAAAACGAAGACGTCAGTGGTGTCGAGCAATCACCACACTCTTCGGTCTCATATTTTTCATTTTAAGCGTAGTAATAGTATCTTTGTCAGTCACAAAGGGTCGGAAAGTTTTCGGCAGTATGTGACTTGAATGAATTTTCTATAGTTAATGTTCAGACATGAACAATCTTACACCAATAAAATAATTTCAATGATGCTAGATTACAAAACTTCAAAAAGGATTAGGGTATCTCGAAAAGAAGTAAATTACTATTAATCAACCAAATATTTCCCAGATTTAAAAGTTATAAAAATTTGTTGAATTTCATATAGGAGAGACTGGAATAACTGATTGCAAAAATGCAGTAAACTTAAACCGTTATTTGCAAATCCAGCCATCAACGTTAGATAATTTTCTAGTTATAAAAAGTTATAAGACTTTGAGTTTTATCAAAGTTTTAAAAGTTTGTTATATTCACTTTTAACATCATTAATATCATGTTGCTGCTTAGATGTTACAAAGCCCAGTGATTATGGTTCAATCATAAGCTGAAGCTATATAATTAAAACTAGAACAATAATAACAATAGTAATTAAATGTTTACTTGAAAATCGATTATGCAGCATTATCAATTATCATTGAGTAATCGCATTTTAGTACTTCATTCGTAACTGTAGGTCCGGGTGTGATATGGGAGACGAGCGCTTGAAAACCGTAAAAGGGTCTCTTGTTTAATAATAATTCATTGAAAATTGAGACCGTTTAGTAATCATGTTTTTTCAGGTTCACCAACAAAAAGAAAAGAAAAAATTGTGTCACTTTTTAAATTTTATTATTAAGAATATTCACGGTTACAAAAAACCTGCAATAGAAAAAATACTTTGTAGCTTTTCGAGCGTTCGTCCCATTGCATCCGGACCCTTATTCTACATCATATAGTAAAACTTTATACATATATTGAAGAATTGTATCGTGACTAAATGAACGTCGGTTTTATGGTCTGGATGATCCATTATGATTCTGGATTGAAAATTCCTTCGTCAAACGTACGTCGGAAACTACTGCGTGGTAATAACCTAAGTGACATAGTAAAATATTATGTGTAAATAATTTGCTTATTATTAAAAAACGGTCCACAAATCTAAAAAATAAAGTTCTAAGAAACTTGAAAAAGTAAAAAATAAAATCATAAATTTGAATCCACAAAAAAATAAATGCGATAAAAAAAATTATATTCAGGGGTTCATCAAGCCCCATGAAGTTTAACACGTATTTTCCATAAAAAAGATAGTTCTGTACACTTTAATCTGAATTGCCAATATCAGGTGAATCGAGTGGAAAATAAACATTTTTCTTTACAATTAATTATCTATCTAATAAAAATGAATAATCATTTTTTAAATACCGCTCCGATAAGTTTGCTTTATAGGTTCCCATAAAAAAACCCATAAATGAAAAATTAGGTAATGCGAGTTTCTGTCAAAATTATTATTTTGTTGCAGTTTTTTAAATAAAAAATTGTTTCTCATACATATAACACTACGTTCTACTCATATTTAGACGTTTGTATAATTTTTTAGAACAATATATATATTTTTAGTCGTTTTCCCTTAGAATAGGTAGAGTTAGAAAGACTCGGTTTTTCCGAAGTTTTTAATTTGTTTTCAACTTTTCAGTTAGAGTTAGACAAGAGTCAGTTAAATTTGACAGTAACATTCGTTTAAACAATTTATTATTATTTTTAATAATAAATTCTTTAAAAAATGCTAGAAGGTTTCGCTTTTTTATGAAATATTCATCTTTTTGTTCATTTTTCACATAGATCAAAGCAAAAATTAATGCAATTTAAGAAAAATAGTCGTTTAAACAAGTTGTTATTGTTTATAACTATATTTTTTCATAATAATGCTACATAGTTGCGGCTTTTTCTAAAACTTTTCACTTTTTGTAAACTTTTCAAGGATAGTGAGGTATTCATTAATTTAAGTTAACAAAATAATTGTTAGAACAATTTATTATTATATTAAATAATAGTATTTTTAAATAATGCTCTAATAAAAATAATTGTTTAAATAATGTATCATTGTTTATAACAATCTTTTCTTAGATAATTTCTAGAAAATTGCGGTGTTTGTGAAATTTTTAACTTCGCTATACCTTTTTACTTATCAAAAAATAATAAACAAAAGTAAAGAGAATCAATTTTTAAATCATATCGTTCTTGTTTTCTAATATATTTTTCCGAAATAAAACAGATATTGAAAATATTCTTCAATTTTTCTATATGGATCATATTAAATGTAAATTTTTCTTGAAGTCTGAGAGAATATTATCATAAATAACCATAAATTGTTTAAACAGTTATTTTTGCTAAAATTACTTGATACATCAAACTGAAAAGTTGAAAATAAGTTGAAAAATTTGGAAAAAATCGTGGTGAATTTTTAATTCTATTCTGAGAGAAAGTTTCTAAAAACAATAATAAAATGTTTAAAAAATTTATGTAAATATCCAATGATCAAAAGAAAGTAGTATATTTTATTAGAAACAATTTTTAGTTAAAAAACCCCGAAAACAATCATAATTAGTGCCGAAAAGTAGCAAAACCCAAATTTGGGTGTCTTAGGGATTCTATGAAGCAGACTTATGGGATGATACTTTAAAAAAAGTAATAATTTGTATTCTCGAACTAACAGTCAAGTGTATTGATAATTCTAAATAAAATTTACAAAAAAGCCTTTTTTATGGAAAATGCATGTTAAACTTCATGGGATTTGCTGAACCTCTAAATTTAATTTTTAGAAAACGAATTTCTTTTTTTGTGTATTTGAAAAAATTTGGACGCTATATGAATGACAATGCAAACCAAAAAATTCGGATCGCCATAATAAAATTGAACAATAATTTAGTTTTCTCAAAATACCAAATAGAAAACTAGGCCTTTTCCGACTTAGCTTACATCGGAATTTTCAGTATAGCAGGACACGAGATTATTATCCAGGTCTAAATTTGTAAATTGCCGAAAGATATTTAAGGTGAAACCTGTTTCACCGTGAAACTTCTTTCATATTTGAATAGAAATAATGTAAAATTTACCCACATTTAGTTTTTTTTAATACGTTATAGAGTCAGTAGAATGACTCATATCGAAAATATGGCGCGATTGATTCTTATGTATAGGAGTGACCTTAACGATCCACCTTGTACTTCTCAGTACCTTCATATCGATAAGTAAGACGTGCAGGGGATAGTAATACCTGCTAGCAATATATATAATGGCTGTGACCATGTCGTCGTTACTGTTTTATTAACCGAAATGTATATTCATCAATAAAATATTGCAAAAAAGGAAAATACGAACGAAACTATATATTATCTATATTAATATACACACTCATGCAGAAATTCTATGCACCCTCACCACAAACATTTTTCGTGAAAATAGACACTTCAAACAATTCATACATTTGGAAATTTTAAAGTACGGACAATTTTCCTTCAGATTGTCTTCTGTTTTTCTTTTAAAGAGTTTCTAAAAAGTGAATTGTAGAAAAATATAGACAGTATAAAAATCGGTAACATTTTACGAAAACAAAATATTTTTAGTTTACCCTTCTGAAAAAATATAGGAAATGATACAATTTTATAGATTGTCTATCCAGACAAAACAAGACATTGAATTAGTGGAAATAAATTTGTGAAAGATTCAATTAACATTCATCAAGCTGTAGAAATCAAATAAAATTCTATAAGCATATTTGATACAAATCCTATCAAATTGAATCAAACCAATTTTTTCAAGCAATTTTTTTGCATATGAAACACCAAAAATCGTTTAGAAACTAAGACGCATCCACATGCTGTTAAAAATAAAAAATTCCGTTTGCCAGTCAAACTATGCGAGATATGATACAATTATTAATTTTAGATGTTAATTTTTGTTTGTTTACTGGTCTATATCAATATTATTAAAATATTGATAAATCTTAAGATTGTGAAAAAAATGTTCTTATCTCCGCTGGGATCTGAACCCAGGACCTTCAGACCGGATATCTGAAGGTCCTGGGTTCAGATCCCAGCGGAGATAGAGACGTTTTTTTCACAATCTTAAGATTTATCAATATTTTA